>ML336442.1:0-41731 GCA_005239505.1 Nicotiana paniculata | reverse complement strand
CCCGTCTCTCATTCTCTTCCTCTCACTTTTGGGCCGTCTCTCTCAACTCTCTCTCGTCCCTTCAACTCCCTCCAGTAGACATGGCCCTTCTCCGGCCATCGCCATGCCGGAATCTATGGCGATTCAACCACCTACCAGCCTTATGGCTCCCCCCTTAAACGTGTGTCACTTTTTTGAGGCCTTCAAGTGAACCAAAGGCATTCCACTCACCATCTCCGGTCTCATGCCATTTTTTCGGCTACCCATGGCCGTCCGAATAAGATCTTTACACTTTTCGGTTAAAACCGGCAGTTTCGAGTTATTCGCTTCTCCTTTCTGGACTCTCTTTGAAAACCCTAACTTTAAACCTTCCGATCCTTTTAGATCTGTCACAGATCTATACGTATTCTGAGGTTATTCCTTGTTTTCCTCAAAGATCTTCTTGTTTCTGAAACGACTCTTCATTTCTCAAAACTAGGGTTTCAAGATTCTTTTTAAAACAGTTCTTCCTCTAGTTTCTTAGTATTATTTTTGTGATTTTATTGTGTTTAAGCGTTATTTGAGCCGTTCACTTTTTGTTTGATTCATTTTGATAAAAAGCACCAAATTTCTGGGTTCAATATGCGAATCTGAGTTTATTTTGCAACGTTGTTTACCTATTCTAACATGACTACCTTGCTTGCGTGTATACTCTATGTGTTTTGTGATTTCTTTCTCTATAATTACTGATTAGAGTTTCTGATTCTTTGTCGCCTCTGCCTAGACTATGATTATCTATGGATTCCTTTAATTATCTGCTATTTTCTGATATGTATCCCTAATTTCGTAATTAGGGTTTCTGATTTTTGCTTAATATGTGTTACTCCAGTATAGTTTTACCATTTTGAATCTCTGAATAAGTATGATTAGTGATTTAATGATTTTACACCATACACTTTACTGATTTTCGAGTATTTTCCTTTGAGTAATACTGATTGCCTGATTTTCGAGTATTTCCTTAAAATGGTGGTATTTTCCTTTGAGTAACACTAATTTCCTGTGATTGATTTTCTTTAATTGATTTCCTGTGATAATATTTGTACGACCTTTAGTTACTTCTTGCCTTATTACATGACTGATTTTACTATCAATTGATTCTTACAGTAGTGTTTTAATTAAAACCTTATGAACCTGACCCCAATTTCCTACTATGTGCTTACTATGTTCGAAATCTTTCCTTATTTGTTATACACGATTCCTTTCCGTACTTGTTACCTGTTCTGACCGTTTGAAATTTAACTCCCTTAATTAGGGGAGTACTAGTATTGATTTTGCAACTAATTGATTCTTTGAGTTCCATAATTACTGGGCAGTCTAATTATTACCTTATTTTCACCTAGTTTCAAACAAAATATGTATATACTCTATTCATTCCATGTCACACAAACAAAAACACACACATAGACACGAACAACTAATTTGTTCAACTCCCTCTCTCACAACTAAAACTTGCTCTCTATTCTCTCTTTTGTGCTACTTGCTACTATTCCAAGTTAGCCGGCTGCAAGCCAAGGCTAACTACTGTGCCTCTCCTCTTTCTGCTTTGTGTTTCTGCTTTCTTCACTCCACTGGTATGTTCTAATTCATATTTCAGTCCTCAAACCAACATGTTTCTATTAGTGTTGCAATTTACTGTGTTCCTAATCTGCTTCTATTTACTATTTTGTTGTTCCACATGTAATTAATATCCCGAATCCCCTCTGCCTGTTAAGTTATGCTTTACTTGTCAATGAACAACATGTTTCTGTATACTTAGCACCCGCTTCTTATGTGAATCCCCATGCCTATGACTGGTACATCAGTTTGATCATGGTCTTAGTTGTTTGGGTATTGATAGGTTAATCTAATACAGTACTTTACTGTACCCCTGATCCTCTGAACCTTTAGGATCTTCTGATTGCATGCCTATATGTGATTCTGCCTGCTACATGCTTACCCTTACTTGCTCTGTATTTGTCCCCCAAATCCCATTACCCCTGCTTGTGATTGTTGGACTATTCCTGGTCCTTTGTGTGATGTTGAACTTGGTGTTCCTGCCCTTTGGTGGTTAAACATCTTTGTTATAAAACTACTCCAATCAGGTTTCCCTCTTCAAAACCGTTTTCTTACTTACCCTTTTCAAAACTTTTTTCTTGTTTAACCTTTTCAAAACTATGTTAAGCACTCTCACATATACTCTTAGAAGTCTAGGTTCTGCCCCCTCTGTGTAAGCATTGCCTTGGGACCCTTGATCTCTCTCTAAACTTTGACACACAGAGGCTGGCCATTCTACACTACACTTACTCTATCTTGGTTATGAAATATAGGTGTGAGCACTGTCCGGGATCCCTTGAGATCCTTAGGGAACCCTAAGACACCTGGATAATGTAAAAGGTTGTGAATAGAAAGGTAATGAGGATTCTGGAGATTTGAGCTTATCAGTAGGCTCCCTATAGTATAACTTCTTCTTTTCATTATTCAGTTATGTACTTTATGCAAATGCCTGTAATAATTGTGTAAACAACTCTTTGGGATGGATAGTGAAAAAGGGAAGGGTAAATATGCATGTTATAGCTATTAGAGGGTAGAAGCCATACTATTAGGTTTTATTCCTTATTTTCTCAATAGAAATCATGCTTAGGACTCATATTTGCAAGATCATGCATTAGAGACCATGTTCCCTAGGTCTTACACTTACTGTTTTCAGCATTTATGGGCATCTCATTTCGAAAGTCCTGTGCTAAAATATGCTAATAACCTCTATGCTTCCATGTACACTTAGAGATCCTGTTTAGGATAAAAAAACACTAATAAACCTGTCATGAACCATGTTTAAACAATGCAATATTTGTGCATTTAGAGATCATGTTTAGGCTTCTGATTCGGCATCTCTGTGCATTAGATACCATGTTTTAGGATTTCATTCATACTCTCTTAACAATTCCTAGTATAACTATTGGTGCATGTAAAAGGTATAAAACATTTCACTCAGTTTCTCTAAAACAACTGGCAATAATTTTGTGTTCTGAACAACCTAGAACAACATGTGTAGGTAATACTTTGCAACATCCCCTCTAACAATTCAGATAATTAGTATACACTGTCCCTCACCTAGGCAAGTCTTAGGTAATCAATTTTAAAAAATAAAATCAGAACTATCTTTGTGATCATGTTTAACTGTCAGCATGCTTAAAACTAGTAGGCAAGCCTGATTAAGACTTCCTCTCTAAGTTATGCAATAAATCTGTCTTTGTGTTATCACCTAGATACCATGCTTTAGGATTCTGAATTAATATGGACCTTAGTTGTGTGTGAGACATGTTGTATACGTGTACTGTGTGTGGAGGAATACTTGAGCCTTTATATGATTTCTATGCTTTCTCTTTATCTGCAGTCCAACTTGTTTTGTTATCTGTCGCCCTAGAATTTTTACCTTTAAAACCTGAGGGTCTGCCTAGCACCTCCCTTTAGGATAGGAGTCCTAATTTCCTCCGGGGCTGATAGGAAGGGACGGGTTATAGCATGCAATAGAGGTCGAGACCAACACTTATTTTTAATGACCTTACGGGGTGGGAAGAGTAGAATATGGATATGATGACCGGTGCGCTAATACCACGTGTAGCCCCTCTTCGAGGAGTGATTACCGGGTATTGCATTTATGTGATTCATATTATTATAAACCTAGGACATCTTTGATATGCTTAGCTCGTAATCCTTTTCAAAGTCTAATCTCCTTTACTATTTTCAAACATCTGCATGCTTAAGACTTAAATACCCTCTTATTTGAGCATTTACTTGTTATTTTCTAATTGCACAAATTCACGAAACCATTTGGCCGGGAACCACACTTGTGGATCCTGAGGGGTGCCTAACACCTTCCCTGTACGATCATTTCAAGCCCTTACCCAAATCTCTAGTTAGTAATGTAGTTGTAATCGAACTCCTTAGGTGCCCTAACACACCGTTAAAATTGTTAGGTGGCGACTCTTCAAAATATGCAAATTCCTTTCCCAAGAGGAACGAGTTGTCCCAACCAATGTCATAAACCCGATTCCGCGAGGGAAAAAAAAGGGTGCGACATGGCTGAGGTCATTACATTAAATGGTGTCATTACCAGAACAATCTCTAATTAGTATAAAATGATGATTTCCGGAACTTAATACGGTTATGCATAACTAATAAAATTCTTCTAATATGCTCTACTCTCGGGTGAGTTTCGTAACTCAAAAATCTACTTATGTGAATACTTGTATTGATAGACTCTATGGAGATAGCTGCGTCTATCATTACATGTTGTAATTTTGTTTAACGAAAAGTATTTAAAGGAAGGAAATGGAATGTTTTGATTGGCACGATACGCATGTTTCTTGTGATTCGGAATTGAGGACGAGATCCTCGCATTTTAATATTATTTGAGATATATTTAAACCGGGCTACGAGCCGCAGTGGGAGTTATGTAAGGATGAGATCCTTGTGATGGAAATTCTTGTGTTTAAATTCTCCCTTGTGAATTAAAATTTTACTATAGTACTGGTAGGGAGTCATGCTTGTTAGGGTTATTCAAATTTTTTTGTATAATGGTAATTATAATAATAATAATAATAATAATAACAAAAATAATAATAATAGTAATAAGTAAATACATAAATAAATAAATAATTGAATAAATTAATTAATTTACTATCTGTGCATAATTTTCCAAATTCGTGCTATAATTATTGAGCCTTAACCTGCGAGGTATGTGCCGCCCATGTGGCATTAAATGAGACACTTTAAGTCGGGTATATAATTATGAGGTCTTCATGAATCTCACCTCGTCATCAGTATTGTGAAGGTTGAAAGGGGATTATTGCTAACATGAAGCTGTTTGATAATTCCGTAATTGGCTATGAACAACCATTAATAAAATAGAGGTTGCGTATATTCCAGTTGGTGAGAGACCGTTAGCTTCAGACATTCAGACGTTGGCTAATCAGTTCGTGAGATTGGATATTTCCCTCAGCAGTTTTCTAGCTTGTACAGTCGTTTTGTCTTCCCTATTTGAGTGTATTCGGGAGCGACATGATGATGATCCACATTTGACGGTCCTTAGGGACACAGTTCGGCATGGTGATGCCAAGAAGGTTACAGTTGGATATGATGGTGTTTTGAGGATGCAGGTTCGCGCGGTTATGTGTGCCTAATGTTGATGACCTTTGTGAGTTGATCCTTGAGGAGGCTCATAGTTCTAAGTATTCTATTCACCCAGGGGCAGCTAAAATGTACCAAGATTTGAGACTGCATTATTGGTGGAGAAGGATGAAAAAGGACATTGTGGCGTATGTGGCTCGTTGCTTAAATTGTCAGCAGGTAAAGTATGAACATCAGAGACCTGGTGGTTTGCTACGGCAGATAGAGATTCCTGAGTAGAAGTGGGAGCACATCACTATGGACTTCGTTGTTGGGCTCCCAAGAACTCAGAGGAAATTTGATGCAGTTTGGGTTATTATGGATAGGCTGACTAAATCAGCGCATTTCATTCCGGTGGCAAGTACTTATACTTCGGAGCGGTTGGCAGAGATATATATTCGAGAGATTGTTTGCCTTCACGGTGTGACCGTGTCTATCATTTCGATCGCGGTACGCAGTTTACTTCGCACTTTTGGAGGGCAGTTCAGCGTGAGTTGGGTATCCGAGTGGAGTTGAGCACATCATTTCACCCTCAGACTGACGGGCAGTTCGAGCGTACCATTCAAATATTGGAGGATATGCTCCGCGCTTGTGTTATTGACTTTGGAGGTTCGTGGGATAAGTTATTGCCGTTACCGGAGTTTGCTTATAATAATTGCTATCAGTCGAGCATTCAGATGGATCCTTATGAGGCGTTTTATGGTAGACGGTGCAGATCGCCAGTTGGATGGTTTGAGCCGGGAGAGGCTCGGTTTTTGGGTACAGACCTAGTTCAGGAGGCCTTAGATAAGGTCAATATTATTCCAGAGAGATTTCGTGCAGCTCAGTCTAGGAAAAAGAGTTATGCCGATGAAAGGTCTGTGATGTGGCATTCATGATTGGAGAGCGAGTATTGCTTTGTGTGTTGCCCATGAAGGGTGTTATAAGATTTGGGAAGAGGTGTAAGTTGATCCCTAGGTATATTGGGCCGTTTGAAATTGTTGATAAGGAGGGGGAGGTAACTTACAGACTTGCATTGCCTCCAGGGTTATCCTCAGTTCATCCGGTATTCCACGTGTCTATGCTCAGGAAGTATCATGGTGACCCGTCCCACGTGTTAGATTTCAGCTTTGTCCAGTTGGACAAAGACTTGACTTATGAGGAGGAGCCGGTAGCTATTTTAGACCGGCAGGTTCGCCAATTGAGATCTAAGAGTTCTCCTTCAATTCGAGTGCAGTGGAGAAACCAGCTCGTTGACGCAGATACTTGGGAGTCCGAGTCGGAGTGTCGGACATGCAGAGTAGAGATCCACACTTGTTCGTCAATTCAGGTAATTTTCTATGTCCGTTCAAGGACGAACGTTTGTTTTAGAGGTGGAGATTGTGATGACCCAAGGGGTCATTTTATGAATTTAGACTCTGTTCTATGCTTAATATCCATAAAATGACTAATTTTAAATACCTCGATTTGTGTGCGCAGTTCGGGCGTGAAACCGGAAAGCTTTTATGTGAAAATATGAGAAATATTGATTTCTAGAATTAAAATTTGATTATAGTTGACTTTGGTCAATATTTTGAGTAAACGGACCCGGATATGTGTTCCAACAATCCCGGGAGGTCCGCAGTAAAATATGGGACTCGGGCGTATGCCCGGAAATGAATTCTGAGGTCCCAAGCCTTAGAAATCAATTTTTGAAAGAAATTGTTTTGCTGAAATGTTCATGAATTAAAGAAATGAAATAATGCTAAAAATCATTTATATCAAGTCCGTGTTTTGGTTCCGGAACCCGGGACAGCTTTGTTATGATATTTAGAGGTTAACTGTGAAATTTGGCAAAAAACGGAGTTCGTTTGACATGATTCGGACATCCGGTTGAGAAACTATGAACCTTAAGAGTTTTTGATGAAAATGATGAGTTTTGAGGTTTAATTCATATATTTACATGTTATTTTCATGATTTATCGCACGAACGAGTCCGTATGATATTTTTAGACTTACGTGCATATTTTGTTTAGAACCCCGAGGGCTCGGGTGAGTTTCGAATAGGCCACGGGATGATTTTTGCACTTAAATAACTGCTGGTTTTTTTAATATCTGGTGTCCAAGTTTTGTACTATGCGATCTCATAAATACAATCGCGATCGCATAGTGTAGTCTTCAGGAGTAGGTATGTGATCGCACTGCACCACCTGGACTGTGCTGTGCGATTGCACAGTAAACCCCGCGATTGCATAGCTTTAAAAATTAGGCCTGGGGGAGGGGAGGTCATACCCTATGCAATTGCACTCTTTCTCCCACGATCGCACAACCCAATTTTTCCTTACCCTGTGCGATCGCACATCTTTATCCGCGATCGCATAGTTGCCCAGCCCAGCTAATATAAATACTTGTTAAAGAACGGGCAGAACACTTTCTTCCCCAATTTTTCGAAGTTCCAGCCCTAAAAACGAGTTTTCTTCAGAAATCTTCATCCCCAATTCATAGGTAATCAATTACAAACCTTATTCTTTCAATTCCTTATTATTTTGTATCACTTTTAAAGCAAAAATAAAGAATTTTCATGGTAAAAATCTAGGTTTTGGGTAAAATTAGGGAGTTTTGTAAAAATTAAATTTTTATATCAAATTAAGGTCGGATTTAGAAACTAATAGCATATTTGGGTGAATGGGTGAATGTGTAAACATAATTTGGTCCGAACCCCGAGTTTAGACCAAGCGGGCCCGGGGTCGGGTTTTGACTTTTTTGAGGTGAATTCAAAAGGAAAAGCAATAATTGAGCAGCGAGTGGCCTGCAGAATTGAGGTAAGTGTTTGGTCTAACTTTGGCTTGAGGGAATAGGACTCCCCACTTGTTTGCTATGTGAAATGCATGGACGTGGTGTATAGCGTGGTGACGAGTATCTATTCACCACCCAAATTAATTGTTAAACATGATTCCCCTTCCCGTTCCCAACTTAATTGATTATTGTCCTAATTGTTATATGTTCATTATTGCTTTTATGACTGCTTGGCCTTGTTGATCTGTTGTTAGATATTATTGTGATTATTTGGAAAGAGTTTTGGTTGTTTGAGCTAGTTTCCTTGTGATATGTATAACGGTTGAGAGCTTTGGTATTATTTTTACGAATTATATACATATATTCACGTTCCTGATGGTTTCGTTTTGATAATATTGAGGAAGTTGTGAGAAATGCAGTCTAACTGTTTCGTAATTGTTGAGGTTCACGTGGTTATTGGGTTTCATTGAGTAATTTCCAATTGTTGTTGTAAGTGTGTTAAATGTTGGTTGTTCTCTTGAGTTTATCTTAGTATATAAAGATTGAGCTGGATTGATAGCGTTACGGTGTTTACTTATATTCTGGTTGGTTTTATTGTGCAATGATATTGGTTAAAGCTTGCTATCTATATGATTTTCTGTTTGAAATTGTGGAAATAATAGTATTGTGAAAGGCTTGGCCTGAATTGTGAAATTTTTTATGAATAAATTAATATGATATGTCTGGTGGGAGTGGGTTGCACGCCGCAACAAGGAGTGATAAGGGTGGACAGGTGGGATCGGGTTGCACGCCGCAACAAGAGAAATAAAGGTGATATATTTAGGGAGGAGCAATAAGGGAGGACAGGTGAGAGTGGGTTGCACACCGCAACAAGGAGCGATAAGGGAGGACATTTATATTTTTACTGATTTTCAAAGAAAATAAAGATTTGAAAAGCTAAATGTTTATTTTTACTGTTTTGTTTTCTTGAAAAATAAAGATTTGAAACTTCCTATTTTATATTACTATTTTCATATTTTGGCACTACTTTTATTCAAAGATAAAGTTTGAAAACTTGGAAATTGTTGAGGATTGGTGATAGCTGAGGCCTGAAAGAGGCGGTTGTGTTACTTTATTATTGTTGCAGTATTTGAATTGTTGTGTTCAGATTTCTCACCTGTTTTACAATTATTGTCTCATATATATTTTCTTGTTCGTGTAGAATTATTTTATTGTGTTATCGTATATATATTAATATCACAGGCTTATTGTTAAAGTCCCGCCTTAGCCTCGTCACTACTTCGCCGAGGTTAGGATCGGCACTTACTCAGTAAATGGGGTCGGTTGTACTGATACTACACTCTGCACTCTTTTGTGCAGATCCAGGTACTAGCCAGCAGTAGAGATTTTTAGAGCAGCCATCTATTTATTCGGAGACACGAGGTATATCTGCCGGCGTTCGCAGATCCCGAGAGTCTTCTCCTATTTTTATAAAACTATTTTAGTATATTCAGAATATTTACACCATTTCTTTCGGCCATTATTTGTAGTATTCTTTAGTAGTTCGTGGATTGTGACACCAGACCCTAGGGTAGTCTTAGAGTTGTTTACAAAATTAGTTCGTGGTCCGTTTTATTTAAATGGTTATTATTATTATTTTATTTTGTTGTTGTTGGGAATTATTCTAATTAAGTTCCTTTGGAAGTTATTTATTTGTGCTTAAGTAATAAATTAAGGAAATAAATTATTCGAGTTCTAACATTGGCTTGCCTAGCAAGTGTGGTGTTAGGCGCCATCACGATCCCTGAGGTTGGGAATTTGGGTCGTGACACTTAGGGACGATACTATACTCCAATAACTGTATTTCATAGCATCCCAATGTGATTCATCCTATGGGGGTATTCTAATCCAGTGCAGTTCATGAAATCCTTGTTCTCAAAATCATTACTCAATCAAAGGCCTAAACGTCATCCTCTTATCATTTATCACAGTTACACCCTTACTTTACTACCAGGGTAGCATTCCATCTTTTCTAAATGCTCCTAGTTTTAACTCATTTGAGTTCACTCATGTTATACTGATCTTTTTATAACTTTATGAAAACCATCAGCTCTCTTGTTGTGATGGGTTTAATCCCTAGGACTTACCTATTCTCGTCACCTTCTCCCTCACCTTTTCTTATCCTTACTCCTGTCTAGCTAAAACCTTGTTGCTCTACCATACTTTATCTTGTAACCTACGAATATCTATTTATACTACTCACAACATTCCTTTTAACATGCTACCACCATAGATTTCCTTTCATGCCTTCCCAGTTGTCTTTAAATGTAAGTAATTACTTTTCCTAGTTGTTCTGCCACTTGCTGCATACATACTTGGCTTATCTTAGTTCCCTGTATCTCATACGATCTTAATTATCAACTCTTGATTTTTTCTTCTTCTTCCCGTTCATTATCCACGATAGGCGCCACTTACTTATGGAGTGCATACAATATTATAGTGAGACTGTTGTTACAAGACCATTTCTTCTTTAGGTCACTATGCTTATGTTGAAGTCTTCTTCCTTATTACCTCAGCTAGTCTTTCGTTGTACTACATAGTGGATACCCTTCGACTCTTGTAAATAACTGAGCTTATTACATCATATACCCAAAGGAATTTTTGATGTTCTTACTCACCTATTATTATCCTTAGTTACTTACATCCACGCCCTTGTGCTCGTAAGGTTGCTTATGAAGTGAAATTTGATTATCTCCCTAGTGGCACTTTATTTTATTTTCGCAACACTTATACGGTACCTTTAACTACCCAATCTCCTATATTAATATTACTCAAGGATAACAATGGCATAATATCTGCGAGACTGAATTCCCTATGTTGGGTTTCACTACGTTATCTTGCACGATCTGTTGATTTATCTATGACCTTTTGTTTAGCTATAACTAGGCTCTTTCTGAATCAACTACAGACTATACGTTGGTCCACTCTCATATCTGTATTTTATGTAACGCCTCTTAGGTTATGCCTTTTGCCTTAACTTACCTCTCGTACGAGATCCTTATGTGTCAAGTGTTCATTCCCACTTATTTAACAAAATCATCGAGTGCGAAACCCTTATTGATTCTCCCCAACATCATGCTTGCATAATGTTCTGCAGTCATATTATATCTGTAAGATCTGAATAAATGCAATCTCATTCCTTTCACCTTTTTACCACATTCTTCCTTTACCATTCGATATTTACCTCTTCATATTTGTCATTCACATCTTAACTGAGATATTATTCGCCTTGTGGTAACCCTTCTACACCAAGGATAATTGAATTTCTTACGCATAAGGGTGACACCTGGTGTAACTGGCACATTTAGTTCCTCAAGCTTAACTCTGCTCATAGTTCTTGCTTTAGGAAAACGTCTTCTTGAATGACCTTTAAAGGTTATTATTCTTTTGTCCATTCTATTATTGTCCAAACACGATCTCTGAAATTCTCACGATGCCGACTATTACCAATTCCCTAGATCCTTAATTCATGTTTAGTTTATCTTGTTCACCAGCCCATACTGATTTCTATTACTCTGGGGTTTAACTTTTCCCTTTGGAAATCACGTTAGAGTCACGAACTTATTTCTCGAAATGAGGATGTGGCTTTATGAACTATGCTCTTTTGTTGCCTTAAGGACTATTACCTCTTGTCTTTTCCTTCCCTGGACTATATTCGGTAATACTGTCATTTTTTTTTCTACCGTTTTCATCCACGTATCACATCTTACTCATAATGCTTTATTAACTCTCTTCTTTTTTTCCATGCTAACATTTATGTCTATCACTTTATTCTGAAAACTCCAACAAAATGTTCCTTAACTTTTAGCTCCCCCTGCTTCATCTCACTGGTTCTTTGGGACGCCTAACATTCTCTCTCTCTCTTTTTTTTACTAGGGGCAGGAGTCATACTATGATGAATATTTATCCCTTCTAGGATTCCACTGCATATCTTCTAAAATTTCTCAACATTCTAGTATTCATATCTGACTGTTCTATTATAAAGTGCACCATCTGAATATCTCGCAAGGAGATCTATTACCATGTTTGCACTATCATTTGGAAATGTTAGCTAATGATAATAATCATCCACCATTTTTGGGTTACTTCAACCCTAACTCGATCCTGATATCCCGTCTTTCTCTTAACTGTATTTGTTGTCTCCCATGGAGCATAACTGAGGCGGGTGTGACCAATTGTACATACCTTGTTACAATTGTAGGTAATTCAAAATGCTTGTATTTCTCTGCTTGAATCGTAAATACTGACAATCTTCATTAACTGGGCGCCTCATACCCTTCTTCATCTTATTTCGTTTACTTGTTGAAACTTATACTTCTGAATCTCTTATTGCCTTTCACCATAGGGGTGAATATATTTTATTTGCCTTAGGGCTCCTTATCAAGAGGCTTACCCGTCTTAGTACACATATGATCTAATGAATACCTTATATTTACTCATCATAAGCATCGTGCAAATCGAGTTCCTCTGACTCAACTCATTCACATCCACATGCAACCTCTTACCAATCATCTTTCTAGATGTAGGCATCGTCGTATTATGAATAAGATAGAATTCAGGAAATTGAGTTCTTATGACTAAGCTCTACCACATGATCTAGAGTAATAAGAAATAGTGACAGTCCTAAATTCCCTATAGCCTCCTGCTTATAAGTGTGGTGCACAACACACCCATAAATAAAACTCTACTAGACACGACTTGTAGACATCCCTAGGACAGAACTGCTCTGATACCACTTCTGTCACGACCCAACCTATGGGACTGAGACGGGCACCCGGTACCTTACGCAACCGAGTACCAACATAACATATCTTTCTTATCATACTATCACGGGTAAATGTTCCAAAATGGTCATTATGACATAATCCAAATAAAACATAAGGGAATGCTAGACATAGGACGACCTAACATGATATAGAAACTTATACATGTGACATACGCGCCTATAAGGTTGCCATAATCATTTGTAAACTCAAAACATAGGGCGACAAGGCCATACAAGTATCCATATACCTGACATTTGTCTACAAGCCTCTAAGAGTACATAAACATCAAAAAGGTTGGGACAGGGCCCCGCCATACCAGTCAATTCATTTCCCAATCATATTGACCAAATAGGCAACTCTGGAGCAAGTGGAGTGCAGCAACACCTTTCACTGAGTTGATAGCCTACTGGGAGGACTGTTAACCTGTCTATCGAGACCTACGGGCATGAAACGCAACATCCCCAAGAAAAAGGGACGTTAGTACGAATAAAGTACTGAGTATGTAAGGCATAAAATCATAACTAAGAACAGTAATGTAAAGAAAGATGTAGGATATACAACTTGTAGCATCTGAGTGCCTCTGAAAGATAGTGACATGAAATGCGTTACACATATATATACATAATCTTTTAAAAACATCCGCCTATGTGGGCATCATCATCATCATATCATACCTGGCCTCATAGAGAACTTGGTAAAAACATACCCGGTCATCATAAGGCTCGGTTGAATCGTACCCGGCCACGTGAAGCTCGGTAAACCCAACTGATCAGTGGTTGCACAATAGGTGTCGTACCCGGCCGACTATAGCGTGACTCGGTAGAGTAAAATAGATACTATATATAATGCATGTTAGACTCATGGAATCAAGCTCTAAATCTTTCAGAGTGACGTAAGGTAGTTGCACTTTCGATTAACATTATGGACATCATACCATCAATATGAGCTTCACTAGGACTCAAGGATCATACATACTTTCTTAGAATAAATCTGTAAGGAAAGAACAACATTCCACCTTAGTTGCTAGGAGTAGATTCATTATGAAATAGTGTATCGTATATGTTCGTTTCACTTTAGGTCATGCCAAAAGAACGAAGGAAGAGACTTAACATACCTTTGCAATCTTCTATCCAATCGTCAACAAAGCTCAATATGATCTTCTTACGTCTGCACTGAGAAGCCGACTTCGTCGTCATCATGTAAGCATTGTAACTCTCATATTTCAAAACTAATATTCTACAAGAAAATGGACAACACCTCCCCTGTTTTTACTACATCCCATATGTTACCAAAAGTCACCAAACAGCCCAAACAACAACAATAACAAAGCAATAAAAACATGTATGCATCATTTTCCAACCTTATCTTCATGATAATATACCACAAAACAGCTCACACACCCTAATTATTTCATACATAAAATGACAACCAAAGTAGTGTCAAACAACCTTAAAAATGTAACGACGAATGACCAGCCAACCATTGCATCATTATGTGGTGTTTCTCCACACCTTTTATCCTCCAAAAAATAGAAAACCCAACAGCAACACGAAACATCCCACAAAACAGTCCATACAAGTTCAGCAACTCAAATTGATTTATCAGTCTACTAAAACACGTTTCGACTTGTCTTTTCTTTCAAATTGAGAAACACAACCAACAATACATAATTAAGCATCTTATTCTATAAACCAGACATGAATTCATCTTGAAAATAAGGTTACAACCAGCCAGCAACGATGCAACAACAAACAACAGACCACTCGTCCGAAACTCGTTAGGTCTAGTCTTTACGATCGAGTTACAATTCGTACAAGCCTAGATAATGGAAGGAGAAGCATAAATTTACCTTGGACTGAGTAGAACCCACGAAACCTAGCCCTTATTCATCCAAAATCATTCCCCCAACGCAGCTACAAGAAGGAGAAAGAGAAACTAGCAAGCTGTCCGGGCTTTTCGGCACTAGAATCATATCGTAACACCCAAAATAACCTAGGGTTTGTGTGGGATTTTTGGGGAGGAGTTGCAGGGATTAAATTTGATTTTCTTGGTATGAAATATGGGTGAAATAAATTATTTGATAAGACCTAAAAAGTCCCCTCTTGGCCAACTTTGGAACTTTTAATTGAGGCCTCCCTTTTGGCAAGTAGGTGATGCACCTACTTGTCACCTACCAATTTGCGCAGTCTCACGAAAATGCGAATATCTCTCTACTCCAATATTGTATCAATAAACGGTTTAATCCGTTGGAAACTAGACTCGTAGATCTTCAATTTGGTAGGTAGATAATTCCGTAATTCTAAGTATATTGGGAGAAAATCTCAGCTACATTTGACCTAATTTTCAGTACATTATGAATGTAACTTGTGAAGACCTTTGCGAACTTTTGTTCCACAACTTGCTTGACTTCAAAACGTAGCACACGACTATCATAAGACAAAAATAACTCAAATCATAACCTGTTTATCGTGTTAAGAACCATAGTCTCACCCTAAAGTACATGTTATAACATTCCAAACTCGTCGACTTTCGACGAAACTTATTTTCTTCAATTGGTTTAGCTTCTAAGATTTCCAACCCTTTGGGTACTCGTTATTCATGATCTTAAATATTTGTAACCTCCAAGGTAACATGATTAACTTACTTTATATACTTCCAAATATAATCTTTTTTCTCAGATTACGTCAATTGACTTACGACGTACTCTCACGTACAAAAACATGAGGTGTAACAAATAATATTGAGTTTATCATGTGGAAGCCTATTTTGAGGTATTATATCAATTATTTCAGAATATTTTTACCACCATCTATATTAGGCATTCATATATACATGCGAAAAACTTTAAAGAGTTACTCCTTCCGGTCCACAATAAGTGATCTTTTGACCTTTTTTATGGTCCGCAATAAGTAATTTTTCATAATTTGAAGAATGAATTAATTATTTTTTCCCTACATTATCTTTGAAGTAAATAGTGTTAGAATATGTGTTAGGAGTGATTATGTGAATAAATAGTAAAGGTTTATATAGTCAATTTTATTGTTAATTATTGTTAAAAACTAAAAAATTTAATTTGGATGAAAACAGTAAAAAATAATCACTTATTTCGGACGGAATGGCAAGGCGTTCAATTGGTTGATGGAAATAGCTGTGGTGTCTAAGACTCAGCATCTCATAGATGAGGCAATAGCATTGGGAAGAAAACCAAATTCAAGTCTTGGGGAAATGGCTGAGCTTTTATCACTTGCGCGCATGTGTTGACCCTTTCATGGCCAGGCCAGCCAGCTTGCCCCATGTGAATGTGATCAATACCACATTACGCATAATATTCATGGCCCATGGGTTAATATAACGAGGAACCAACCCTTGGCTATTAAAACCATAAGATGCCTTCTAAGCCTCGAAGAAATTTCTGACTTCTTTTTCTCGATCAATTTGAATTTCTTTTCACTTTTTATTTTAAAAGTTGTAGAGTAGTAAGTAGCTAGGTGAATTTCAGGCAGGCATTGAGTCCAAAGAAAATTTATCTTATAATTAACTTTCGACCATAGATTCTTGAAAGATGGAGGACAACCGCAAACTTTAAGGTCGTAAGTAAAATCAAGGCTAGTTTGAGGGGTTCTTATGTATTACCCTTTCATATTTATACTTATCGTCACAAAAGAATAGTAGATACAGTAATACTCGCCTACTAATTTAAAATTTTAATCTACCTTGATTTGGGAAAAACTCTCAAATCTCAATATATGCATTAAAATTTAATCTTTCCCGTCCACAATAAATGATTTTTTGGCTTTATTTTAAGGCTCAAAATAAGTTATTTTTTCAGATTTTAAGAATGAATTAATTATTTTTTTCTGCATTGCCTTTGGAGTAAATAATATTGGAAGATGTGTTAGGAGTGTTTATGTGAAGAGATAGTAAAGGTCAATATAATTAATTTTATTCCAAGCTAATATTAAAAGGAAGATTTCTTAATTTGTGTAAAAACAACAACAAAAATCACATGATTGCGTTAGAAATTAGTATATATTGCGTGCAGAATGCGTTAGAAATCAAAAGTCTTCATAAAATAAATAGGAAAGAGGATATTCTAAGATTAGGAAATTGATTGAGTAATAATGAGGTAGCAAAATGAATGGAAGCATTGATGGTGTAATAAGTGTAATCACATGATTTTTCGTGTGACCTGTCTTGAAAACAACATGGCGGACCTAATGCAAATGGCAGCTTCTCATGTTTTCCCTTACTCTGAAGCTGATCTACATAAATACAAATGCACACTATAAAGTATTCAGTCTCTAGTCCTCATCTGTGTATCCCAGCCCTACATTGTTTTCCATACATCATTATCATGCACTCACACCCAATTAGTCTGTTTTGCTTGGCTGTTTATGCTAACGCTGAGCTTTCTTGATTCCTTTGTACTCCTTCCGTCTCATATTATGTGTCGTGTTTCTCTTTTACACGTCTTTTAAGAAATATTTTTTTTGTTTTAGTTTATGCGAATCTATTTCTTTTTTGGTCCGTTCCAAAAAGAATGACCTCTTTCTAAATTTGGAAATAATTTAACTTAAACTTTCAATTTTATCCTTAATAAGAAGTTTTTATAAACATACAAATACTCTTGACCCCCTTTTGACTTGCTTAGGACCACAAATTCCATAGATCTTCATTTTTTTCTCAAACTTCATGCCTACTCAAACATGTTCATATAAATTGGAGCAAGACGGGGGAGGGTATTAATTAGGAAAGAGATTAGACTATTCTACCATTATTTATATCTTGAGATATAATCTCTCTTCATTGAATATTTATTCTATTTATGTGTTATCTCTATCTTCAAGAACAACTATTACTAAGGGTAAAAAAGAGGGAAAAAACAACCAATTTTGTCTTGAACTTTTAAAATGACAAATAATTTAAGACAATATTTTTTAATAACCATGACCATTAATATGAGTTAGAGGGAGTATATCTGTGTAGGACCTTTAAACTACACATATTGATTGTACTAGTATATTAATGTAATTTAACATATTGTATAAATTACCACTCTCTTTTACATGAGTTTATCAATCAATCCACATGGTAGTCATATCACATATGTACTTAACAATTTAGGTAACTTGGCATAGCTAAGTTTAATTTCTTCTTTAGGACTTGCTTCAAAAATCAAACCAACGTCTCATATGTGTTTAAAACATTTTATCAATAAAAAAATATTACCAAAACCTTGACATTACATCCTGACATTATCAAAGTGGTCATCGAAATATGAGTTGTACACAGCTCTAATTAATAGCTGTTGCTGCCACTTCAACTACTTAAACTTCTGAAATTGGAATTAGCTTACAACTAAATAGCTCTGAGGAATACACTAATTCCCTCATGAAAGAAAATTGATATCATGTCCTAAGAATTTGATAAGTAGTAAAATATTAAAACTGCATCTGCGTTTCGTCTTAAGAAATATTTCCATATACTACTCTTTTGAAATTTGAACAAAGCACAATTTTTACGTAGCGTTTAATGTTAGCTAGATTATCTTTTGTTAGTTTTTTTCCCTTAATACAAAGCCTGAAAATGGATTCTAATAAATAAGAAAAGTTAAAATAGGTTTTATATGAGTAGAGATATGATGATCCAATTAATTTGAATTCGCATTTAATAAAACCATTAAAAGGGATAAATCCCTTCTAACTCAGAAATTTTTTCAAATGGCTATGTGACCATATCTAAAATAATAAACCTAGCTAAATTGTTTTAAGTATGTATCTATAAAAGAGTTTATATACACACGTTGTTAAAAGTTTCTTATCACCGAATAAACCATGTCGAAGGAATACGACAAACTGACCCTGTAATTTTGGAAGAAGGGTCACAAAGTTTATTTTTGCGAGTCAATAATAAGCTCTCGAAAAGACGTGATCCTTCCATAATCATAAATCTTCACCATAGTGAAGATAATCAATATTCTCTCCGTTTCAAATTAGACGAGGTTTAGTCTGTTCCAAAATAAATGATATATTTTTAAATTTGAAAATAATTCAACTTTAAACTCTTTATTTTACTTATTTAACCCTTAATGAGAAGCTTTTATAACCATACAAATATAGTAACTTCATAAAAAATTTACCCCTTAAACTTTTAAGATCACAACAGTGTCAACATCTTAATCCGAAGAGTAAGAATTTCCTCCTCTACGTTTGCTGCAATTGATGTGTGTACTCCAAAAGTACAAAGTAACTCTTCATGAAAGTGAAATTTGTAATGTTACCTTGTGTAATAAATAAAAACAATCTAATTTTACATTATTGATGTATATAAGTTAAATTTATTACTGTAAAATATGAGTTTCCTTACATCTATTGCAAGTGCAGATTAACATACCTCGATTAGTATATGGTTTAATTTGCCGCATTTATGGAAATTAATTCCAACTTAGAGTCACTTTCTTAACAGTTAAGCGAGTATTGATTTCATTATTAAAATCACAAATCACAATCATTCCCCAGCTCTTAGCTCCCCATACTATAGACCATATAGCTCTCCCTCCCGACAAGTAGTTAACCAACCGCTCAACACTCAAAACAAAACTCTCTCTCCTTCCCCCGAAGCTTAGCTTCGCATCGCTCGCCGGAATCCGACGTCATACAATGTTCCCGCCAAAACCCGAACGGCGGACTCAGTCGATGCCCCGTGGCATTTCTCCTCATCTGGCCGACAAAGTGATTGTCGCCGTGAAGGCGGAGAAGGTGATCACTAAGACTGCACTAGCTTGGGCTCTCACTCACGTTGTTCGTCCTGGCGATTGCATTACGTTGCTCGCCGTGTTTTCCGACGAAAAAACCGGTAATTTACGATGAATTTTAGCAAGTTAAGCTTATGAAACCGTTCAAATTTCTTAATTTCACCTTTTTTTTTACGATTTTTACAGAGAGAAGGAGATTTTGGGGATTTCCGAGGATGAGAGGTGACTGCCGAAGTAATGAAAGGACGAATTCGCATGATCGAATCGGACAAATCACGGAGACTTGTTCTCAGATGGTTCTTCAATTTCACGATCATATAGATGTAAGTAAAATTACTTCCTTTTACCAGTAGTAAAAATTACTCAAGTGCCTCTGTTTTTATCCTCTTTTAACTATCCTCCATTGACTGGTAACTGCATTTGCTTTACTAGGAGGGAACTGCTTTTAACTTTTAATTTTAACTGTTTATTGTTTGATGAATTACTGTGTGCAACATGCTGTTATGGTCAACGGTGGTAAAAAGTAACCGTAAGTAATTTCAGCTGTTAGAAAGTCACTATAATGAGTTTAACTTTCATCCACTTATGATATAAAAAAACATTTGGGCCATTCCGTGCAAGTTAAAATAAACAGCAGGTAAATGTGTAGATTAAACATAGTCAGTCACATTTAACTGTAAAAATAATTCTCTTTGATACTGTTGTGGATAGAAATAAAGTTCAATAGTTAATCACATACTAATTGGTTCTTCAATCTCAATGTCTGATATGATTGAGTTCTATTAAGGTTTAAGAAGATTCTAAGCTTGTCAGGATCCAATGTAAACTGTTGTACTTTAAGCTAATAATGTATAAGGGGTTGCATGTGCTCTCCATAAGAAATGGCCGGTAGGTAATAAAATATTATGGGATCTTTTATACTTCTGCTGATTTAGGTATAATAACTCAATGATAATTTTGCTGATCAATCATTATCGCTACAATGTGCGTTTGGCACATTACTTTTCCTGGACTGAGGAAATTAAAAGAAAAGAAAGAGGAAGTGTGCAGAAAAGTAATTATATTTACTGTTAAAGATAAAGAATAAGATTTACGCCTGTTAAGAAGGAAATTATAGTGTCTGTAGTCTCAAAACCATATTAACCTTGCAAATAAACATAACAATAATGAGTTTTTAATTTAAATCACCTTCTGTTTGTAGGTCAGGGTGCGAATTAAGGTCGTCTCAGCTTTGTCTGCTGGTGTGGTGGCAGCTGAAGCTAAAAACAATGCAGTCAGCTGGGTCATTTTGGACAAGTAATAGCATGTAAATGTGTTACATCCTTTTATACTCTCTATGCATCTTTGCCTAAAATATCTTTTCTCAATAACTTTAAGTTGATCTGCATGCATATTGCTTGATTATGGAAAAAGCTGTAATACCAAAATATACCATATATTGTTGCTCCACTTATCTTTAACTGAAACATGTATAGAAGGTGTATGTTACTTCTATATGTTCTACATGTACCTTACTAGATTCTGTAACTGCAACTGCTACTTAATAGTTTATCTCTACTGTTTTATATGGGATCATCTCATCATATCTTTGTTTGTGCATACGGCGCTATGCTTCTTTTTCCCTGTTTTAATATCTCGTGGACTCATTTCTTTTTCTTTTATCAATTTTTTTCTACAGAAAATTGAAGTTAGAGCGTAAGCATTGCATGGAAGAACTTCGTTGCAACATTGTAGTGATGAAGGGTTCTAAACCAAAAGTTCTCAGACTAAATCTAGGATGTCCAGAGGAACTCCAAACTCCTTTCTTTTCTGCCAATTCCTCTCCTATTAAGGATAGTAGAGAAATACAGGATGAAAGAATGAAGCATTCTACTCCAGTGAGCAGTCCTGAGGATCAAAGAACATCCTATATTAGAACTCCACTACTGAATTCATTGACTGATCCAGACACATTCCTTCTATATGAGCGGAATCCCCTGTACGAAGGGTTCAGTAAAGAAACATTTTCACCGGTCCACAAGCGAAATGGATATGATCATCTAGTAAACGAGCTGCACTCTTTTGGGGAAAGGATAATAACTCTCTCAACAGTTCCTAAGTCTCAAAATCATACTCATAAAACAATCCTTTGGATTCAGCAAAACCATATTATTGCTGACAACAATTCAGCTGTAGAAAACTGCAAAATTAGCTCATGTGCTGTCACTTCTGGAAATAAACATGAGAATTCTATTGAATACAACCAAAACCCAAATACCCAAGGAAGGAAGTTGAATCGAGATACTGACAGGGACTATCTTAACTCCAGCATCAGAGAAGCAGTCTCTTTAGGTCGAACTTCCTCGATACCGCCTCCTCTATGTTCATTCTGTCAATGTATAGCACCACCTTTTGGAAAGCCTCCGAAACAATTTCGCTATGAAGAGCTAGAAGAAGCAACAAATAGATTCTCAGACACAAATTTTCTAGCAGAAGGCGGGTTTGGTATGGTTCATAAAGGGATTTTAAGGGATGGAGTAGTTGTTGCTGTAAAACAGCTAAAGTTTATTGGATCTCAAGCAGACGCCGATTTTCGTAGAGAAGTTCGAGTTTTGAGTTGTGCCCAGCACAGGAATGTTGTGCTGCTGGTTGGTTACTGCATTCAGGGAAATAGGAGACTATTAGTGTATGAGTTTATTTGCAACAAGTCGTTGGACTTTCATTTGCATGGTATTTTCTGTTAAACTTTTCTCTTTAAAGTTCGTCTACTATTCAACGTATGGTGCTGCTTTATGTGGAATTCAATCAGCGCTGGACTTGAAACCCCTGGATTTTCAAATAAATTTTGCAGGAACGAAGGAAACAGCTCTAGATTGGAGCTCACGCCTTAAGATAGCTATTGGGACAGCAAGAGGCTTACGTTACCTTCATGAAGATTGCAGAGTGGGATGTATAGTTCACAGAGATCTCAGACCAAAAAACATTCTCTTAACTCATGATTTTGAACCTTTGGTAAGTTTTACTGGTGGTTCTGGTGAAGCATGTTTATCTTTCCAGCTTTTGAATGTCAAGTACAGCAGATGTTTTTACATCAGATGAACCAAATCCATACACTTGCCATTTGGATGAGAGAAGCTATTATATTTAAGAGATCATAAGATATCTATAATTGCATGTGATTATGGACAAACACCCCTATCCTTTTGTAGAAGCAATGAACAAAACCTAATCAGATGGTTTGTTTATTTAAGGTTGCTGATTTTGGGCTTGCACGATTGTACAATGAATGGGATGTTTCTGAAGATGAACATCTAATTAGAACTTCAAGGTAATTTTCTGTTTTCTGTATGTCTATGTTAAATACCTCTCATTCTTACCCTAATTACTGCTTATTATTATTGATAGACTAGATTTTTTCAGCCTTGTTTTGTAGACCTCTAAACAGAGATCCTAAGCTCTAAGGCTGCTTATTTTTGTTTTCATTTCCGAACTCAATTCTATGTTTAAATTGCCAGATAGATTGATGGTTACTTGATGAGAATTATTTTGAAGTTGCTTTTCAGGTATCTTGCCCCAGAGTACTCCAATGATGGAAAAGTCACAGAGAAGGTTGACGTATATGCTTTTGGCTTGGTGGTATTGGAGTTGATTACTGGTAGAAGAACCAATGACTTGCAATGCTACAGAAGTCAGCACCTGCTTGCAGGAAGCCTTTCCCCTACAGCTGGAAATGGACCATATCATCTTTCAGCATTCAAAAATCAGTTGCTGGACTCCAACTTGACCCCATCCCCGCTTGAAAACTTTCCTTATGAACTACAGGCGATGAGTCATGCTGCCTTCATGTGTCTACAGGAAGATCCTCAGCTGCGACCTCCAATTTCAAAGGTTTTCGTTTCTTCTTTAGTTATTTATTAGAGATGTGTGTTTTCTGTATTCTTTATCATTCAGTAGGCCTAATGTACCTCCTTAGAGTTCAAACTGGATATTTCCCCTCATCAATACAGGGAAAGTATGCTTAGAATGGTGAGAACTATATTAATTTTGTCTTCTAATCTGTCAGGTACTTAAAATACTAGAAGGAGGTGGTCCTATTTCTGACTCAAATTCATTTGGCAGTAGAAGTGGTTATATGCAGGGACCAAATTTTAATAACCATCCTGTATCAAAGAGACATTCTCGCAGGCTCTCTTATTAAGAACATCGGCAAGTGACTTCTACTTAAAGTGCTGTGAAGCCTTGATCTTCTTGTAGTCATTTTCCCATCATATACCAGAATTAATATCTCCAACCTAAGATAGATAAAGTTGTCATACAATTCTAGTTACGTTTGGTACAATCTGAACTTCCTTTACTCAATGTATCACATTTCCAGTGTATATAGATGTAAGTTCATTCTTCCATTTTCATGTGACTTCTTTGAACTTTTTTAGAAAACTTATCTGAATTGGAAAATGTTTTGTGAAATGAGACTACCACAGGAGTCAATATTTCATTTTTTGGCCTTCTGTTTCAATATCCAGCATTGTTTTGTCCATATTCAAGCAGATGTCTGTTTTTACTTCTGTTTGCAAGGACAACGAGCCTTGTAATTTGTCGATGAAGATACCGTTGGCTGCTGAGTTAATATCTACTGATATTCTGCCACAACTGCTGTGGGACAACGTAACATCCGGCCCGCCCAAACCTACCAACTAGAGCATGGACAACATAATATGGGGCCCAACGTCGAGTAAATCAAGAATTGAATGAGTCTGACTCTAATACCATGTAAGGAAATAGACCTTGGGCTGAAATCAACCCCACAAGCTAGCAGATGTGAGGATTACCTAAGACTAATTCTTGTTATGAGTTTATTGTTGAAGTATATCATTTTCCATTTATATTTCAGTGAAGAACATTTTTTTTAACTGTTGAACCGCGTGCTTGAAAGGCTGTATCAGGTGCCATTTCTTAAATTATCAAAATGGACCAAGCAATTATGAGCACCTGATTTTTGCACAAATACGAATCACTCCTAAAAATGTTCGAAAATAGTTTAGAGTTGTTCATGCATACCTAGAGTCGTTTTAAAATCATAAAAATCATAAAAAATGTTCGAATCTTGATTTCATAGCATGTTAGATTTTAAACTGCATTTTTAGGATTTAATTATATAGTTAAATACATCTTCTAAATAACTAAAAATCAAAAATTGCATTCGCAGTTTAATTAATTAGTTAGTTGCATTAGTCCATCATTAGGTAAAATAAATAAATGGGCTAGCCACACAAAAAATGGGATTTAAATTAAAATTTGAGTCAAAAGTGGAAAATTTTGCAAAAAGGGCTAATAAAATAAGGAAAAGAAGGAAGGCTGTCTTATTTGATATTGGACCAAGCTTCAAAGGCCCAAAGTAACTCCAAATCCGCCCCAACCCAACACCATGCCCGACCTGCCGACCCATCACCCTTCTAATCCCAACCATTCATCCCTTCTCATCCAACGGTCCCCATTATTTTTCCACACCAAATATAAACTTAATAGTTTCCATCTAACCCTAAACCTAAAAACAAACATCAGCCGTCACCCTCCCTCTCCTCCAAACTCGGCCGCCTTCGACTCGAGTCAAACTCGCCGGAAAACTCAGAAAAACCGGCGAGTCTACTCATCCACGTAAGCCCTAACTCTCCATGGTCCCCCCCCCCACTCATCCACGTAGCCTAACGGCCTCTGACAGAATATTTTCATCTTTACCTCATCTCACTCGCGTTTAACTTCTTGGGATGAATCTCGGGTAAATGGGAGCGGTTAGATGCGAGAAATCAGATCCACGCCTTCCATTTGTCCGAATTTTGTTGTGTGTGAGAAATTTTTGTGGATTTTCGGATACAGGAGGTGTATTTGGAGATTGCTTGGAGAAGAGGAGAAGAAGATTCGAGAGGGAGCTATATATTTGAGCTCTGGCCAGATTTTTTTGGGGTGGATTTTTTTAGAGAGAGGAAAGAATTGGAGAAAAAACTTAGGGTTCTGGAAAACGTTCTTCTTCTTCTCAATTGTTCATCTTCACTTTCGATTTTTTTTAGTTTAGTTCCAGAACAAGAAAAATACAAAAAAAAGAGAAATTTTTGGGGAGAAAGAAAAATTAAGTTTTGTTTTTGAGTTTTGGATTTTTCTGTCTTCTGGTATCGTTTCAGATATTAAAAAAAATTCAGTTGGTTTTAGTTTTAGTTTTATTTCAAATTCGAAATACATCAGAAAATTTAGCTTGTTCTTTGATTTTGCATTTCAAAATGGAGATTGCTTGAGGTGTTCAAGTTCGAGTTTCGTCGTCAAGTTCGCGGTTCCTATCGAGTTGATCTTTGTTTCAAATTTGATCGAAGCTTTGGTTTTCTTCTGTTCGTGTAATTGCCGGAGTCTCCTTATTAATCGGATTTTGTTTTTTTCAGGTTCGTTTCTGGTCCTTTTACTCTGTTTTTTGGTATGATTGAAAGTATGATAACAGCCATTGTAGTTGGGTGTGGTATTTATTAACGCCTTTGGGTTCTTAACATTTATTCTTAAAAGAATTGCGTCTAAATATGATATGGGCTTAGTTTTGCTTTTTGAACAATGTTAGTTCTATGTTCTTGCTGTTTGATATAAAAATGGTCGACAGGAACAAAATGTTTGAATCTCGCTGAATGTCGCATTAATCTGCCTCGTGATGTTTACCTCTCGTTCAGTAGTGTTTGGAGCTGTTTGTTTGTATTTGCTGGCTTTTGTTGATTCTTCTATATATCGTAAGCCGGCGTGTATGTCGAATCGTTCACAAGCGGTCGATTAGTATCCATGTTCTAAAGTTCATTTTCAGGTGTTCCAACTGTTCTCTTTGTGGGTTTCTCATCGTGTTTGCCTCTGTTTCGTTCGTGACAATTGAACGCAGAGACTGATTTTGTGACATCCTTTTGAACATGTCGATTGTTTTTTAAATAATGACTCTAATTTTTTTAGTCTTCAACAATGACTGTAGTTCACTAATTGGAACATTGTTCATTTTTATAAGGTTTATAGGATGGTTAATCTGATGTTTTTAAAGGCACGTCTTAAACTCAGCTTTTGGTTTTGTCGTGTGGAATATTACATGATAGGATTCTCTGTTGCTTACTTGGATTTGTGAATTGTTTCTCCACACAGTCAATTTGGTCATGAGTTTAGTAAATCATAGGGCGAGATAGGTGCATTGGGTTGGCACGATTTCAAAAGCAGGTTGTGACATTTATTAATTGGTGTGGGACAGACAAATTGAACATTTGATATGTTGGTATGTGTTCATAACATTTTCTCCAGAAATTCCGCATATGTTTCCATGAGAAAATTGAGGCTATAAAATGTAGGGATGAATTTAATTGCCTGCTAAGAACTTCAGCTTTCATGCCGTAAAAATGAAAGCGATGGCCAACCTTTTGAATGTTTTTGTATGACTCTGAATACGTGAACCTAATCATGCAAGTCATCTGTTTTGGAGCTTTTCTTGGTGTCATCTCTTTTCATGTGTTAAGTATCTCACGTAGTGCATTGTGTTCTTTTAGTCAAAAGTCGGAACGTGGGAGATGAACAATTATGAACACCGTAATTTGCCTTGAGCGCGTTAATAATAATCATTGTGATTATGGGTACGGTACCCGTGGCATAGTCATAATGCGTAATGCGTTTCACGAGACTCGATCATAACTTCGATAAAAATAAACATGTTGAGATCGCGGGTACGATTCCCGTAGCGTGATTCGCAATGTGCACAAAAACAAACGTGTGCGCGACATCACGCTTGTTCAAACAATTTTCAACCTCTTAAAATTAAATTAGGAAATCAACTTATGAGCATTGTATTTTTCTTTAGGAGCAATTAATAAAATAATAAATTATCGGGACTATGGGTACGGTTCCCGATGCATAATCATAGATATGTAACTCCAAAATTCGAGTGCACGATGGCGTTACTCTATACCTAATTTCAAATAATTAAAATAAATATGTTGTATAATTATGGGTACGGTTCCTGTGATATGGTTTTACGATGTGTAAAAAATAACAAGTGCGCGACACCGCGACTTGTTTAAATAAACTCCATAATTGTTCAAAATATTTAAAAGCGGCTAAAAAGTAAGAAGGCTAAAATGCACAATAGGTCTAAAATATGTATTAAAACAGATAATTTAATCAACTATTAATGGTTGAGCGGCCGTGCTAAAACCATGGAACCCGGGAATGTCAAACACCTTCTCCCAGGTTAACAGAATTCTTTACCCGATTTTTGTGTTTCGCAGACTGTAATACAGAGTCAAACTTCCTCGATTCGGAATTTTAAATCGGTGACTTGGGACACCATAAATTATTTCAAGTGGCGACTCTAAATTTCAATAAATAATCATGTTTCGATTAACGTCACTTTAATTGAAAAAACTCTCTAATCCCTATTTCGGGAAAAAGGAGGTGTGACAACAGTAATAAAAAGTAAGTAAATGTAGATGCTGTGTAATGAGGTTGGTCTTGAAATGCTGTTAATATAACAAGTCTTATTCATTCAGGGAGTTGACTATGAACGGGTAAGTATTTTACTTTCATTTCTCAACATTATAGAAGTGGTTGATACTTGATAGGCTTCTTGAGGTGTCATTGCAAGTGTTATGAGAATAAGAGTCAGTAGTGCCCCTCCCACCTACCCACTCCACTGCACCTGCAATCGGGGTGGAGGCAGAATACGGGGTGTGGGTTCAGCCGAACTCAATAGCTTTTGTTCAAATTAGGTATTTGTTTTAAGAAAGTCATTGATTATGTAACACTTATTAATTTAGAACCCACTAATTTAAAAGGATTACAATTCCGAATCCATAAAACCGAAATGTGGGAAGATGGTGGCCAAATCATTGATGAAGATCAAACCATTGTGTTATGAGTTTGAATAAACTATTTAGTCACTTGTAATGAAAATAGTGCTAGGGACTCGCTCAAAAGGAGCCTAATCTAGCAGTTAAGATATTAATTAAAGAGAGAAGACACTCATTTTCTTAATTACGTCTTCAACCCTAGTATTTAACTCCAGTATATACATTATTAGATATGGTGGTTATGTTTCTATTACGCCACAATCATCATTCATAACTGGGATTTCATGATTTGACCACATTCGGTTACATATTGGCATGTGAAATATATTAATCACTTACAAATTGTCTAGTTTAAAGTTTCTTGATTTGTTCTTCCGAAGAATCTTTTAGTGCCCAATAGTAATGAGAGAACGTGAGCAGAAATTCAATTATACATCATTTTTTATTTTTCCAATCAAAGCCAGCTTGTTTCATGGAACATGCTTCGCAGTATGACATATGATGTCTGATTCCCCAGATTTTATATATTTTTTGTATAGAACCATGAAATGATTAGGGAGTAGTGCCACACTCATCTTTGCTAAATGACAACATCCACCTACTCCTTTGTCAAAACTAACATTCTAATTCGTTACAACCGAAATTCTTTAGCAAAAATTAAATTAAAGTAAAGAAAAGAATGTAGATGAGCAGATGCATCCGATGATTGTGATTGTTTCATCTTAATTAGAGGTTTTCGGTTTAAACTCAGCCTCTTGACTAGAAACGTTTTTACTTTTTAGTAAAGGTGACCGGGAGGTCACGGGTTCGAGCCGTGGAAACAGTCTCTTGCAGAAATACAAGGTAAGCCTGTGTACGATAGACCCTTGTGGTCCGGCCTTTCCCCGGACCATAACTGCCTAGGGCACCGGACCATTTTTTTTTTTTTTTGTAAGTATATCTATGTTACTAGACACAAAGTCGTATTGGTCGGGTTGGTGAATTTCAAATACCATATAGTAACTAAAATTAGACAGAGATGCATAACAAGATGAATAGAACTTTGTAAAGTAAATAATTTACCATGCTATTAATAGGAAAGTGGTATAAGTAACTAAGAAATTGTAAGAAAGAAGTTATTCATCCACATTCCTACCCTGAATTACATAGTCATTGTGCAAGAAAATGTACAAACCAGAATTGTCTCTTTTACACCATAATCCCTTTCGTTTATGTTCTTCTTCTGACCTTCTCTATGCGATTAATGGTGTATAAGACCACCTTGGACGAATAATGCAACATCATTACACGTGTCATATACTTGGACCGTCAGATGAATATTTAGCGGATGGGATTGAATCCCAGCTTACATCTTCTTGACCATTATTCATGGTCATATGATGCAAATTAGGTGCCATTTCTGAAACACTCCAAACTTTCACCGATTTATCAAGACTCCCACTATAAACCACCCATTTTTTCTCACTTCCGGTTGACTCCTTATCTTCCTCGACCGCTAGACATTTCACCGGTCCATTATGACCGGTCAATATAGACAAACACGTGTGAACCGAATCGTCCCTTTTCCAAACAATAATATTTTTATCTGCTGAACCGCTGAAAACCAAATTACCAGCAACTGCTAAGCAAAGAACCGCTAATTTATGCCCTGTTAGAACTCCGCCGTGAGACAGTTGTTTTTCACGTGCCCAAAAATTCACAACGCCGTCCGACGAACCGCAGTAAACTACTGAACCGGATTTATTAACCGCTAGAGCCGTCACTGCACATTCCTGGTTCAGTAGTGTTTGTACAAAAACATGATTTACGCTTTTTCCTACGGATTCCCTGTTCCAAACTTTGACGGTTCCGTCTGCTGAACCGGTATAAACGATTCCGTCTACGCTGGCTACAACCGAGTTAACGGCGTCGTCATGGGCTTTGACGGATTCTAAACATTTGGAGTTATCAACTCTCCATACTTTAAATGTTCTATCCCATGAAGCTGAGTAGAGAAGGCCTTGAGTATGGTCCATGCTCAAACATGAAATTGCGTCGCAATGCTTGATCCAAAGGGCTGTCCGATTACGCTTTACCTATTGAGAAATAATATAATTAAAAATATTTATCTCAAAATGTTTAAATTTCACACTACCTCAACATGATATCAGAGCATGTAGAGCAAAATGAAGTATACGCTGTAGTATATTTTCGGTTGTTTGGCCTATGTTGAGACATAATATAATCAATGGATTAAGATCACTCTAATAGTTTAAATTTTTAGATGAGATAATCATATACTTTAACAAGCAGAGAAAAATTTTCAGGGAAACCCGCAGTCGCTGCTGTTCGGATACACATTGAGTAACCTGCGTACTTTGCAATAGCTCGTAAATTACACCCGAATTGTAAACCGCATTAGGCACGTATGATGCGACGAGCTATGCCTGAGGAGGCTCATGATGGTGAGGGGATCAATTAGGTCTTCTACATGAGAAATCACTCACTCAATCAACAGCCAACTTTGAGGGAAAATTAAACGACACCCAAAAACCAAAAAATATTTTTCACGTATTTGGCTAATGAAAAAGAATGAAGCACGCACTTGAGAGGGAAAGTTGAAACATAATATGATTAAACAATTAAAAATAAAGTATTTTTCTAACATTTTAAAACTTATAGGTAAAACGGTCAAACTTCAACATTACCTCCACATAATTGCTGGGCTTAATAGAAGCCTTGAAAATGTCAAAAAATGTTGGTAAACTCCCTGCACGTTTATGATTACTCGGATTCTTCGATTGCACCTTCCAAACTCGTACTTTTCCATCTTGATGACCCGTGAAAATCTTCTCACCGGAGATAATAATAGCTTTAACAAGACCACTATTTGATTTAAAAGCAGCAAATTCCTTCATATCTTTCCAAACACGTATGTTCTTGCTATCCGAACCAGTATAAAGAATATCATTCTTTGCAGCTAAAGAATATATATGCCCTTCTTCACGAACAAGAGAACCAATGAGACCATTTTGTGGGATGTTTTTTGGAACATCATCGTCAAATTTGTACCAAGGTGATTTATTAAAAGGAGAACTTTGGTTCCAAGGTGACAACATCGTAGGAGATCCCTCGGCGCTAAGGCGATTGGGATCATAGGCGGAGAAACTACTTTGTCGGGCGTCGAAATCGTCGTCGTTAACGGTAGTTGACGACATATTGGGTACGGAGTGAACCATGTTGTTACAAATATTACTACTATGAGGTAATAAATTATTATGGGGACAAGTTTCAGCTAACATTTGAGGTTATTAATTGGCCTTTTCTTTGTTTCTCGGTTGATTATCGTTTGATTTTTTTTTTGTTGCAAGAAGACAAAAATAAGAAGAAAAAGCAAAGGGGAAACAGAATGAAGATGGCGAGGATGAAGAGAATGTTGGATGAAAGGGAGAATGGTGGAGAGTTTTTGTAGGGAATATAAAAAGAGGAAAGGCGGGAGAGGAGAGAGAGTCATGAAAATGTGAATGGGAAGGATATGCAACCAGATCTTGACACGTGGACGGTGGATATTATCCGGGTTTTGTTAGTATATATTGGGTCGGGTTTTAGGGTATTATTACTCTTAAATCACACCAAAAGCCATTTATATTTAGTAGCCTAAAAAATATATAAAATTTATATTTATAAATAATTTCTGACCCGGATAAAGAGTAATCATAGGCCTGGCTGTCGTCGTAAATGTCCATAAGTTATTTTCTTCTGTTTTTTTCTATTTTAAATATTGACAGACAACGCGGAGCATTTTGGCAACAGAAATAGCAAATGGATTTTTAAATAAAAATCTATATATGCCAATCTCGCTAATCAGATTCCAAACAAAGTTATATTTTAGGTGTTTGACAACTAACATATTAACATGATTGTATGTAATCTCATGTCAACTAGTTTATCTTTTTGTAATATATTTTTAATTGATTTTCATGGATTATTTTATATTCACGCACTATAACATATAACGCAAATTGTACGATGCCATTTCGTAATCTCCCTTCGCCAATAATCCACTACAATTAGAATTAAAATCTCACTTATTACTCAGTATGCATGCTAACCACCTCAATGATTAAGGTTTACCTTTTTCATTAAGACTTTAAGAGCCAGGCTTATTTGAATTAAGAGCCTAGGCTTATTCGCTAGCGTCTATAAGATATGATACATTCATTCTAGACCTAAATAAAATTCCGTACTGTATTTTTCATCACTCTATTGCTAGTCACATCACACTGTGATTTAATTTAGTTCTGACACAAGGCTAAATTATAGGGTACTTAAAAAATTGAAACGTTAGGCATTTGGATTTGAGTAGAACATTTTCTTATCGATTCAAAAGTAAACAACCAAACAAAGTTGTCCTTCGGCTTAATTCAATGTAATATCTAAACATCTGGCAAATTATCCAGCAAAGTCGTTCTCAAGGAGATATCAGGTGACTAAAATTGCCAAAATTGTATGTGGAAAATATTATTATACCAATTTATGTGACACTTTGCACATCTCGAGAATCAATAAGACTAATTTTCGAAGCTATATTAGATAAGAATCAACTTAATATTTTAAATATCTAAATTTTATACGATAATTACTATAAGTTGGCCAAAGTTCACGTAGTTTGAATCGGGAGAAATTGAAAAACGTAACATAAACTGCAATGGAGAGAGAAATTTGAATCTTAGTTGTTTCTCATGTATTGTTCGAGGGGAGCCTTGGAGCAACAATTATATAAATCCTACGTAAATGCGAGATGATTTATACACCCGACTGCCTTTTTTTTTTTTTTTTTTTTTTTTTTTTTTTTTTTGCGTGTGTAAAATACCTTTTCTTCGCCTTATTAACTATCTCCAAAAAGGAATACCGAACAAAACCAGCCAAGGCTTCTCGTATCCGTTAACATTCTTTAACGAAAAGGTATAAAAATTGAATTTATTCTTTAACCGAAATGGAAGCATATTATCACCAGCAGTTCTGTACATCACCTGAATTTTCTGGCCGTTAATGTAAAGTGCTTAGGCAAGAAGATTATCAAGTGCTACACTTGATGACTGTCTCCAAGCTTCGAGTTGGTTCTATTCAAAACAAGATTTTAGAACATAATCACATACAAACCATTTCCTACATATATCTATATATGGCATTTTGATATACATCTAGCTCTAGGTTGGCTTACTTGACAAAAAAAGAGAAGTGGAATAATATCATGGAACCCGAGATTGCATTAATTTACATTAAGTTGTATAGTTGATTTAATTTCTATATATGTCCTATTGTTTTACTTAGAATGCTTATTAATTCTCCCCACGCCTACTCAACACAATTAACAAGTTTTTAGAGACTACTTATGCAGCAAATGAAGGAAAGGTTAGTATTTGTTATGAATCTTGGTAGAAGTTCACAGTGTAATAGTAATACCAAATGTGATATAAAAGGACAAATTTAATTTGTTCTTAAAACAGTGCTTTAATGGTCCAAGGTTGGATCACCGCAACCTCAACATGCCAAAAAGGAATAAATAACTAATGAATATAAATATATAAACCTTCTAAATATGAGATGAAAAGAAAGAAATTAGATCCAAATATATTAATGGTTTTCAGTGGTCGGCTGCTAAAATACAAACCCTAAATAAAGTTCCTCAAATTTTATATCTGCAAGTGGTTGATGGGAGAAGTTTACGTGATATATGCCTTACATTTTTTGTATTCCTTCTGCCCCGTGCACAGGGAAAGAGCTCGCACCTTACAATTATTATAAGAAAAATCCAAATAAAACATGAGAGTGATAGGAGAGAATGGGATGGTTTATTGCAGAGTGCTTGCAAATTTTTTCACACTCTTTGCAAGCTTAGTCTCTACTGTATATAGAAAGTTACGGACTCTAACGTGGACTTAAAACACTTTCATAAATCTTTCTTTTCACCCTTGTCGGATATTTCATTGGGCCCCGTCATTCACATAACCTCAATAAAGATTTTTTCTTTATTTATCATTTTTATGAATTATTGATCTGATCTTTAAGACACGCATATATAACTAATTATTCACTAATAACAATAACAATGCCCAATAACCCCACAGGTGGGATCTTTAAAAAATTAATTATTCACTTAATTATATAAATTCATGTAATCCTATACAACGTCATTCTATGCATATTGTTTCACCACAAAAGGACTACTAGACAAATTAAAGTGGACACCAGAATGGATTAAACACTCATATTACACAAAGGACACAACTCATTTGCCATAATAGGAAAACGAACGGGCTGTAGAACCAAGTTACTTACAAGCCCATTGACGCATGATTTGAGATTTTTCTTTTTCCTAAAATTTTGAGCCGTCAAGTTGAACGGCTTGTTTAACTGGCTTGGGACAAGTCGACACGTATACAAAATCATATTCTGACACCAAATACTAGGAATCGCTAATAATCTGCCACGTAAAAAAAAGAATCATATTCTCTTGTCCCTTTCAGCAGAGAGCAATATATAGGTCACTGTAACTTCTCCACATATAGAAGTACAGTAGGGTCCTAGTGTACATAAAACCCATAATATACTGCCACGTAGAGATTTATTAAGTCGTATGATAGCAAAAACTGCAAAGTTAAGTGAAGGTGGTGATAGGTCATAGACTAATATTAGTCCTATATGAAGAAACATTTGATAGGAGGAAACTTTACTGCTCAGGTAGTTTTGGGTAAAATAATGAGAAAAGAGAGCATGTGCAATGGCTTCTTTTAACTGTTGGTTGATTTTGGTAGGACAGTGTTTGTCGTTCTACACAATCTTGGAAAGTAAATAATGGAGGGGACATTTCATCATTCAACATTTACCTAGTTATATGGTACTACTTTCCAATCTTTGCCTAGGTTCTTTATTGCTACCAAATGCCTATGATAGCACCATGACTTCCATGTACCCTTATTTTTCATTTCTAATTTTCTTACGGGTGAGGTGTGCGCTGAATACATATAGTATGGATGGCAGGATGCGTGACATAAGGTAGAGTTGGAATTATGTTTTATACAAGTATTGTATTTTTAGGGTAGCGGTTTTCAGACGCGGATTCAACATTTAAATTCTTCGAGTTTAATTTTCAAGGTTTTTAACATTGAACGTGTTATATTTTTAAAGTTAAGGGTTCATATCTACTAATTTATAATTTTAATAAATTAGTACATATAAAATTTTACTCCGTGTCAAAAATTATAGATTTAATTGAACTCGTCGAAAAAATACTACATCCGCTCCTGGTGATTTTCGAGCCAGCTCATGTACACTTAAACTATTCTCACTACTAGAAATTCGGCAAAATCTGACCAAGAAAAACAGACCAACGTTGGTCGGTTAAAACGACCAAAGTTGGTCGGTTTTTCAAAATATTTTATTTTTTAATTATTTTTTACGAAACCGACCAACTTTGATCTTTTTTTGGGGGGCAAAAATGCGGGAAACTATTTCTGAGGCCCGCGAAATTTATTTTTCGAGAAATCGACCAACTTTGGTCGGTTTTTCAATTAAAATAAATAAAAATTAATATTTAAGAAACCGACCAAAATTAGTCAGTTAATTCGGCCGGTCAATTTTAAAAACCGACCAACTTTGGTCGGTAATTTTATTTTTCAACAAAAACCGACCAACTTTGGTCGTTTATTTTCGTGCGAAAATACAATTAAAGACAATCTTAAAACAAAATGCACCAATGGTCTAGTGGTAGAATAGTATCCTACCACAGTACAGACCCCCGCTCGATTCCCAGATGGTGAATATTTTAATTAAATAATTAAAATACCGACCAACTTTGGTCAGAAAAAACCGATCTTTGGTCTGTTTTTTTTTCTTTTGCAATATTTTTTTTTTTGAATTTAATTTACCGACCAACGTTTTCCGACCAACTTTGGTTGGTGTTCCTTTCCGACCATCAAAATACCGTCTATACGTAAATGGTCGCATTTTGGTCAATATTTGCCATAACCAACAAATTTTGATCGATTTTTAGCGGATTTCTAGTAGTGTCTATCGAGTATCTGCTATCCACAAAAACTTTGGCAAATGGCATTCCATATGTTCTTCTCCTCCTCCCGAAGATAGACATTACCCAAAGTGCAATCAAGATTTGTAATGCATGACATAGTAGGCCATATTGATCCAATTTTGTACTTGCTTAGGGATAAAATTATTCAAATTTAATAATTAAATTTTAGGTTTGTGTTTAAAAGAAAATTAGTTTTGATGCACCAAAATCAAATTGTATATGAGAGAAGTCGATAGTTTTCAAAACTAAAATAAGTAGACGGTTGAAGGCAGCTCATTATAAAGCTCCATTCCTACTCACTTACCCCCATAAGTTATTGCTTTTTCAGTAAAAAACACTTGATACATTTGTCTTTCAATTTAAATTTCTCTTGGAGCCAGATTGAAAGATCTGATATCAACAGATATTGCGATGCGAGTACATTTTTTGTGCTTTCCTTTTCACTTGAATATACGACCAACGAAAGTGTGAGTGAGGCTCACAAAGAAGTGAAGCTTTCTTCTACATTTGGTAGTGGAAGTAGAAAAAAGAAGTAATGGAATAAGATCTCAATAATGTGTAGGAAAGCCTAATATATAGGGAGTGCTTCCTCCTTTAATAGATCTTACGTGGTACAAATATAAATTAGTCGGGACCTCTAGTGTGGGTACTAAGCCTAAAGTAACATGTAGTTATATAGTTTAACTTATATATATACTTACAAGTAAAAAGTTTATTCTATTACTGAACCGAAAAAACTTGTCATTACTTTGTCATTTAGGTTACATATCAAGATTGACATGAAGAAATATGGAATATGTTGTTGTAATTGTCTATCTGGTCAAACTTCTAAAATCTCCTTATTTTGAAAAGCGCTTTTTTCAAAAGTTTTCAGAAAAGTACTTTTGGTGAGAACTAATTCGTGTTATAGCTTGTTTGGTCAAGTTGGAAAAATTAACTTATTTTGAGAAATGCTATTTTTTCAAAAGCGCTTATTTCAAAAGTACTTTTGGTGAAAAGTAGTTTGTGTTTAGCTAATTACTTTGACAAACACTTCTAAGCAGCAATTTGTGTTTGACCAAGCTTTTAAAAAGTGCTTCTAAGTGTATTTTTCTCAAAAGTGTTCCTCAAAAAAATGTTTTTGGGAAGAAGCTACTTTTTCTGTTTCTCCAAAAATGTTTCTGCTTCAAAATCACTTTTTTTCTACTAAAAGTTTGGTCAAATACTTCAATTTTGAAAAAACAAATACTTTTTTTCCAAAAAAAAGAAGTGCTTCTCAATTTGGAGAAGCTTGGCCAAACAAATTATTAGACTAATTAATTTGAAAAGTATTTTTTAACAACCATTAGTGTTTGGCGAAACTTTTAAAAAGTGCTTCTAAGTGTATTTTCTCAAAATGCTTTTAGAGAGAAACTACTTTATTATGCTTCTGTTTCTACTCAAAAATACTTTTTCCCTTCAAAAAGCTTGGTCAAATACCTTAGTTATGGCCAAAAAAACACTTTTGACTTAAATATTACTTTTGGAAAAAAAAAAAAAGCTTGGTCAAACATGCTAGTCAACTTAGCTTTATTGTGTAAAAATTCACCATACTGTCTGTACGCAGATAATTCATAGTTATATTAGATCCTTTATTTAATTGATTGTATCACTTGAAATTAATGCACTAAATCATAATAAGAAGAGACGGACGAGTATATAAAAAATGAAATTAAGCGTGAAAGACAAAGATAAGTGCTTTTACTTTTAGTTCTTTTGTTATGCTTTAATTTCCTTCATATGCTAAACATTATCAGCTAATCCTGAACTTTGAAAAGATTCGGGCATTACTAATATTATTTAGTTCTCGATGGAGCACATGATGTTCAAAGGTAATTACCAGAAATGGCAAGAGCAAATATTAATTCTTCAGTTTTGCTTTGCGTAGAAAAATAAACAATGTACACTTTGGCGAAAGTAGCCTATTATATTGGCAATTTAAGATTTTATGAAATAAGTTGCTATAGAAATCTTCACACAGTCTTTTAAGATAAGGTTGTTTCTTGCTATATGAAGGAATAGTATGGATCAAGCACGAGTTTCTTGCGCACGGGTTGTGATGGACGTTGGTCTTTAAGTTTAGTGTAACTTAATTTTAAGTTTGGTGTAGCTTAAAAAGAGTGAATGGAAAATGAAAGGAAGTGAAATTTTGAATTAGTGTACTTTCTCCCTCATTTGAAAAAGAAAAGAAAATCTATGTGTATATATAGAGAAACTCTTCTTCTAACTCTTAAAGAGTTAAGAAGAAGGCAAGTCTCGCGCCGTCGTCGTTGTCGTCGCTCGGCTTCGGAAAGGTCTGGTCCGTTTTTCTTTCCCGGATTATTTTAAATCCGTTTTTAATTTTTCCGTAATCTTCACACATGTTCCAACAGCTATAGCTGTTTTGAAAGGTTGCAAAACCTTTTCAGAAATTCTGAAAGGTTGCAAAACCTTTTCAGAAACAGTACCAAATTGGCTATAAATATGCCTTGAATCCCACAATCTTTAATTACTAAATTTTATGATCTTCTTATTCTTCTTCTGCATAAAAATATTTCAGTGTGTTTTACGACCATCAAGTGATTCGCCGATCACCGGAGTTTTTTGTACCGATACGTTGTTCTATCCTGGGAGGATATATTCCAAAACATCGGGTACTTGAGGGGAATAATTTCCTTAAGGGCACACTGCGTATTCAGTGGGCTCGGTTTATTCTTTTATTATTTTTTCCAGAAGAGAAACTGAGGAAGTCTGGACTAGCACGCTGCGCTCAGCACGCACTAGTGGTCGCGCTAGTCAGGTTTCTCACTGTCCCTGGTAAATTCCACTAGCGCGGCCGCACTAGAGCCCGCGCTACTGAGGTTTCTCACCGTTTCTGTATTTTCAGTAAATTTATTATTTTATTTTCAATACAGATTACTAATAATCTTAAGGAATTTTTTTTTTTTTCTGTATTCTGCTTATGGAGATTAAAACCTGTGTGTTTTCTACTCCTTCTGAATTTTATTATTGTGATTTTTCCATTGATTGAACTCTTCTGTTGTTGACAGTGAGAAATGGCAATTGATACCGAAAATTCTTCTTCGACTGTTGCGGCAACGACGATAGCCTCGTCAAGCCGGACTGCTCTTCCACCGGTAGAAAAACCGGGGAAATTTTCTAGAGCCAACTTCAAAGAATGGCAGCAAAGGGTGTTCTTCTGGCTTACCACACTTGGCATGCAAAAATTCACTAGTGAAGAACCTCCAATGCCTGCTGCGAACATGCCGGACAACGAGAAGTTCATGATTGTTGAAGCATGGAAGCAGGCAGATTTTCCTTGCAAAGGCTATATCCTAAGCGCTTTAGAAGATGACTTGTACAATGTGTACAGTGCGATGAATACTTCGAAAGAATTATGGGACACACTTGAGAAGAAGTACAAGACGAAAGATGCATGCTTGAAGAAATTTGTGGTATCCAAGTTTTTAGACTATAAAATGATAGACAGCAAAACTGTGGGAACCCAAGTTCAGGAGCTTTAACTTATTTTTCACGACCTTATTGCTGAAGGTATGGTCATGAATGAAGCATTTCAAGTGGCTGCAATGATTGAAAAGTTCCCTCCACCATGGAGGGATTTCAAGAACTATCCTAAGCACAAGCGCAAAGAAATGAAGTTGGAAGATCTTATGATTCGTCTCAAGATTGAGGAAGACAACAAAACAGCCGAGAAGAAGTCTCGTGGAAATTCAACGATCATGGGAGCTAATATCGTGGAGGAGACTGCTNAAGAATGATGACATTGATGATCTTTGTGCAATGCTTTCGGAATGCAACTTAGTTGGAAATCCGAAGGAGTGGTGGATTGACTCCGGAGCCACTCGACATGTTTGTGCTGTCAAAGAAGTATTTGCGACTTACTCTACTGCTGGTCCCGATGTAAAGACTTCCATGGGAAATAATTCAACAGCCAATATTGAAGGTTATGGGAAGATATTCTTAAAGATGACTTCCGGCAAGGTGTTAACGCTCAACAACGTTCTTCATGTTCTTACTATTAGGAAGAATTTAGTTTCTACTTCTTTACTTGTGAAGAATGGATTAAAATGTGTATTTGTCTCTGATAAAGTTGTTGTGAGCAAGAATGAAATGTATGTTGGAAAAGGCTACATCACGAAGGCCTTTTCAAACTCAATGTAATGGTTGTTGATAGTATAAATAAAACTTCAGCTTCTTCTTATTTGTTGGAGTCAGATGATTTATGGCATACTAGTTTAGGACATTTCAATTATAAAACCTTGCGGAAGTTAATTAATTTAGAAGTATTGCTTAATTCGAGTGTAATAAATCGAAATGTCAAATGTGTGTTGAATCTAAGTTTGTAAAACATCCTTATAAGTATGTTGAAAGAAATTCAAATCCTTTAGACTTAATTCATACTGACATTTGTGATATGAAGTCGACACCATCTCGAGGTGGGAAAAAGTATTTTATTACTTTTATTGACGAGTGCACTCGATATTGTTATGTTTGTTTGCTTAATAATAAGGATGAAGAAATTGAAGCATTTAAGCAATACAAGAATGAAGTAGAGAATCAATTGAATAAAAAGATCAAAATGATTAGAAGTGATAGAGGTGGAGAATATGAATCTCCGTTTGCAGAAATATGTTCGGAATATGGAATTATCCATCAAACTACTGCACCTTACACACCTCAATCCAACAGAATTGCAGAAAGAAAAAATCGGACATTAAAGGAAATAATGAATTCTTTACTAATAATTTTCGGATTACCGCAGAGTTTGTGGGGGGAAGCTATCCTTACAGCTAACCGGATACTCAATTTAGTACCCCACAACAAAACACAATCTATTCCATATGTGAAATGGAAAGGAAGAAAACCTAACTTGAAATATTTCAAAGTGTGAGGGTGTCTAGCAAAGGTACAAGTTCCTTCACCTAAAAGGGTTAAAATCGGACCAAAAACAGTAGATTGCGTTTTCATTGGATATGCTACAAACAGTAAAGCATGTTGGTTTTTGGTCTATAAATCTGATAATCCCGAGATTCATGTTAATACGGTAATGAAATCAGATAATGCTGAATTCTTTGAAAGAATTTATACGTATAAAACTGAATGCGAGTCGTTAAGTGAAAGACCTAAACGACCTCGGGAAGAACCAAAGGAAAATACTCCAAGTGTATAAGATCCAAGGCGTAGCAAACGTCAAAGAACATCTACTTTCTTTGGACCAGATTTTGTGACATTCTTGCTTGAAAATGAACCTCAAACTTTTAAAGCCGTTATGTCGTCTTCTGATTCAGCGTTTTGGAAAGAGGTAGTCAATAGTGAGATTCAATCAATTTTGGATAAC
>MDKI01282862.1:0-28086 GCA_005239505.1 Nicotiana paniculata | reverse complement strand
TTTTAGGAGGCAAAAGGAAGATGGAGGGGCTAAACGAAAGAGTGAATGAGGTTTGATTGATTTTGAGGGACAAAAGGCTCTATTTATATATGTGGAAAGAAAATGACAACGAGAGAGGAATTTTGCTTCACTTCATTATTAATTTCATCACGTGCTTTTTATGCTGAAATTGAAACTCGAAAGTAGGCTGCGGCTGAGAATTTGTCAGAATAGCGCCGAGAAAATGTCTTCCGACATCTAAAAGAAAAAATGTCTTTTTATTATGAAGTTTTTTATTAAACAATAAACAGTACTAGTCAATTAATTATACATTATTTTGTAGTACTTTGTTCCACTTTTGTGACACATCTAGTTTTTGGAGATCCAATAATTTTTTTTTATCAAGTCTATTGCATTTTTCTTTTAATATTTTGAATTTGTACCATTTTGATTTATAATATTCTTTATATAAATATTAAATATATAAATTTATATTCTATGCGCAATTCATATTGAAAATTCGTCATTTTAATACTTATACTTTGAACTACGGTACATAAAGTGAAAATGAGAAAATAATATTTATGTAATCTTGCAGCATTTATACTCATCAATATAGGTATACATACAAAGCTTAATTATATATATACGATAAAACTATTTTAATTAAACAGTACTAGCTAGTCAACATATATACCTCAATTAACTCTTGTCTTTTAATCATATGGGAGTAACAAACTGTGCAAACGTCAATTTATCTAACCTAGTTATTGACGTCTGGTTAATACTTGACCACGCAAACCCATATATAAGTAGTGGTGCCTTATTGTTACAACCCTGTCAGTATATAGGTTAGTGTTCAAGTTGTGGAGTTTTAATAATGCTATAATTACAATTATTTCAAATTGATGTTAGAAGACACGGCCACTTAAAGTAATATGTGGCCGCCACTGGCTATAAGGAAGACTAAGACCTTAAACCGATTCTAAGCTTCTTTCTTTTATCCAACCTGAAGCCTCTCTTTATGATAATACACCTCATAATATGTAACATTTTCAATACCTTGGCCATCCATTATTGTAATCTTCCAAGTTTTAAACTTAAATTAAATTTCAATATTTTTGACCAATCAATTTAATGATCTTATTCCATGTATTAGAGTCAAATTCATATTAGCAAACTACTAAGGTGGTCGTTTTGATCGTCTGCAGAATAGATCAGATTTTGAGTTGAATATTTCGAGGTGCTATTGTTAATAAATGTACTGTAATGCTAATACACCACATATGTATTATTCACTCAGAATTTAACTAATATGCATTGACAATATAAAAAACATCTATGCTATTAGATCAATCACCCAAAGAATAACTACAGGAAACTATTCATAAATAAATAAAATTAGTAACCTGAAAAATAAATAGATTACCTATTGCATACGGTCAGAACGGGCATATGCCCTTCTTATGGCTAATTGAGGTTGGATCATGATAGGACGGTTCGGCCTCGAGTGATATCGAGCCTTAGTACGAAGTTAGATTACTGAACCTTTAATTCAGAGACCGACCAAGGACGAGATCGGCCGAGATCGAGAACAAGCAGAACGGAGATCAAGCGAGACCGGCTGAGGTTTACTTGGTCAAGTAACGGTAAGCCATAATATACGTGATTGAGCAAGGATCACGGCCGAAATCTCGGCATGTATCAAGATGAGGCCGGTTAGTTAGCTAATCATGAGATTTTTCGTTGTATAAAATTATACCATAAGTAGAACTCCCCTACTATATAAAGGGGGTCTAGTCATTTGTAAAGGCATCAGATTCATGCAATTCAAAGCAGTATACTATTCTTTAAGCTCTCAATACTCTGTTATTTTCTTCATATCTTACTTTGCTCATTCATTTGGTTCGAGGACGACTCTCGAGGACCAAAGTTGCACGTCTCATTTGGTTTGATTTATTTTTCTTTACAGTCAATTTTAATATCAATTTATATATTTTCTCAGTTTGTGCCAAGTGAAATCGTGTGTCCTTAAAACCACATATAAATTCAATTGTTATCCATTTTTAGGGTAAACAGTTTGGCGCCCACTGTGGGGCTAAGGATAATAGTGATTGTCTGGTACTAAATTTTGTAACACACACTATTTTATACTTTTTCTTGTAAGTATCTTTGATTCCAGGATCAACATGTCAAACTCTCAAGCAACACCCACACACATAGACAATGGCCTTGGTTTCCACGGCGAAAATGACAACATAGCCGCCCTAGGGAACGAAGTACCTCCATCTGACCTCGATGGAGTCCTGGCCGTTGACCCAATCAACATCAGTTCCTATGTTTCCATCAATGCAAATCTGCTCGTCGATCCCGAGAATAGTGTCCACAGAGACGTTCGATCAACCGGTCAGAGCGAAAAGGGAGGCAAAGAAGGCGGGATCATCCTTTGAGTGATATTTGAAATGTTGCAGGCTCAACAAGTTGCAATAGCACAACTCCAAAACCAGAACCATGTACCGAGCAGGGCCGAGCCCGAGCCATCGCAGGAAGTTGGTCATAGGGCCGAATCAGTGTCAAGAAGATCAAACGAAAATGAACCATGGGCCAACCCCGCTATCATGAAGATGCTCAAGGAGCTGACAAAGCGAGTTGAATCAGGGGAGAAGAAGATTGAAGCAAATGACAAAAAATGGAAACCTATAACTCCATAGTTGATCAAATTCCGGGAGCACCACCAATTTTTAAGGGTTTGGATTCAAAAAAGTTTGTGCAAAAGCCCTTCCCCCGATCGCGGCTCCTAAGCCAATTCCCAAGAAGTTCCGCATGCCAGAAATTCCCAAGTACAATGGAGCGACTGACCCCAACGAGCATGTCACTTCTTACATATGTGCAATTAATGGAAACTATATGGAGGACGATGAGATCGAGTCCATATTGTTGAAGAAATTTGGAGTGACCTTATCAAAGGGAGCGATGATATGGTACCATAATTTTCCACCCAACTCCATTGATTCTTTTCCATGCTTGAAAATTCCTTCGTTAAAGCACACGCCGAAGCTATAAATGCCAAGACTAGGAAATCAGACCGCTTCAAGGTAAAACAGAACGATAACGAGATGCTCAGAGAGTTTTTGTCTCGGTTCTAGATGGAACATATGGATCTACCTACGGTTGCCGATGATTGGGTCGTTCAGGCCTTCACTGAAGGATTAAAGTACGAAGCTCTGTGGCTTCGCAACAATTAAAGCAGAACTTGATTGAATACCCAGTCGTCACCTAGAACGATGTGCATAATCGGTACCAGTCAAAGATTAGGGTCGAAGATGAACAGTTGAGGGCTCCTTCCGGGTTCGTTTATCCTATCAGACTCGTCGACAAAGTCAAAAGGGATATTGACCGGGAACCACGGTCAAACAGGGATCTTTACCAGCCATATAATGGAGATCGAAGAAACAAAGGAACTGGACACAACCCCATTTGAGGTGAGAGGAGAAATGATCAAGGATAGAGCTCTCGAGGGATCATGAGCAAGAATGGCTTCGACAGGAATGCCGAGCCCAAAGAAGCACCACGTCTGTCATAATATAATTTCAACATTGATGCATCAGCTATCGTGTCAGCCATCAGACGCATCAAAGATACTAGATGGCCTCGGCCTCTGCAGACGATCCAGCCCAGAGAAATCCCAATCAAATGTGTAAGTATCATGGCACCCATGACCACATAATAGAAAATTGCAGACAGCTAAGGGAGGAAGTAGCCTGGTTCTTCAATGAGGGGCACCTTCGGGAATTCTTAACCGATCGAGCCAAGAACCACTTCACAAACAGAGATTCAAACAGACAGAACGAGCAAGAAGAGCCACAACACGTAATTCACATGATTGTTGGAGGGGTCGATATTCCTCAATGACCAATATTTAAGAGCACTAAGGTGTCGATTACAAGGGACAAGTGAACCCCGGATTATGTACCAGAAAGAACCTTGTATTTCAATGACGAGGATGCAGAGGGGATCGTGCAACCCCATAATGACATACTAGTAATATTTGTACTTATGAATAAGACTCAAGTTAAACGTGTTTTTATTGATCCAAGTAGCTCGGACAACATCATTCGATCGAGGGTCGTAGAACAGCTCGGCCTACAGGATCAAGTTGTTCCCGCGGCCCGAATACTTAGCAGCTTCACCATGGCATGCGAAACCACCAAAGGCGAAATAACTCTGCCCGCGAACGTGGCTGGGACCATCCAAGAGACGAAGTTTCATGTGATAGAAGGCGACATGAGGTATAACGCCATGTTCGGGAGGCCATGGATCCACAACATGAGGGTAGTACCCTCGACCCTTCACTAGGTTCTGAAGTTCCCAACACCAGAGGGAGCTAAAACGGTCTACGAGGAGCAACCCGCCACCAAGGAAATGTTTTCGATCGACTAAGTGATACCCATATCGACACTCTCATTAAAAAAATGGTCAGATTCAAAGGGAAAATAGGAGGCCAAATAGCAACCACATACACCAGCCTCGACCCAATCGGAGAAGCAGGGGACTGACGAGGATGATGACTATGGGGTTCCTCGATCCTTCATAGTCCCTGATGATTCCGACGCCACCAAGTCGACGGTCGAAGAGCTGGAACAAATCTCACTGACTGAACATTAGCCCGAACGAAAGGTATACCTGGGCATGGGGCTAACTCCCAAGCTCAGGGAAACATTTATTCAATTCCTTAAGACTAACATGAATTGTTTTTCTTGGTCCTATATCGATATGAGAGGGATCCCACCAGAAGTCACCACTCATAAACTAAGACTGGATCTAAAATTTCACCCGGTGAAGTAAAAAAGAAGACCCCAGTCAGAGGTCAAGCATTCTTTTGTGAAAGACGAGGTAACCAAACTTCTTAAAATAGGATCCATTTGAGAGGTAAAATATCCCAAATGGTTAGAAAACGTAGTATTGGTCTCTAAGAAGGAAACAAACATAGAAAGTGTGTAGATTACAAAGACCTGAATAAAGCATGTCCCAAGGATTCTTTTCCTTTGCCTAAAATTGATCGCATGATTGATGCCACGAGATTCTCAGTTTTCTCGATGCCTGTTCCAGGTACAACCAAATATATATGAACCCAGAAGATCAGGAGAAGACCTTGTTTATCACTAAGTACGGCATCCACTGCTATAATGTAATGCCATTCAAACTAAAAAATGCTGGTGCAACATATCAACGCCTAGTAAATCAGATGTTCGTAGAACAAATAGAGAAATTAATGGAGGTTTATATTGATGACATGTTAGTTATGTCCCTGCGAGTAGAGGACCATTTGAAGCATTTGCGGGAAACTTTTGGTATACTGAAGAGATACAACATGAAGCTCCGCCCAGAAAAATATGTAGCGGGGTTGGCTCTGGCAAGTTTCTCGGCTTCATGGTATCCAATCGAGGAATCGAGATCATGCCCGATAAAATCAAATCTATCGAGGACATTACGGTAGTAGACAACGTAAAGGCCGTGCATATGTTAACGGGCGCATAGCCGCCGTGGGTCGATTCACCTCGAGATCCTTAGATAAGAGTCACTGATTCTTCTCGTTACCGAAGAATAAGAATAACTTTACGTGGACTCCGGAATGCCAACAGGCCTTGGAGGAGCTAAAATGGTACTTATCGAGCCCGCCACTACTTCACACGCCAAAAGTGCATGAGCAACTTTTCTTGTATTTAGCAGTATCAGAGATAACGGTAAGTGAAGTCTTGGTGCGAGAAGAACAAGGTACGCAATTCCCTATATATTATGTTAGTTGGACCTTAGGTGAGGCCGAAACCAAGTATCCCCATCTAGAAAAATTGGCGCTCGCTTTGATAAACGCCTCTAGGAAACTAAAACCGTACTTTCAATGCCATCCCATATTTGTTATAAAAACTTATCCCTTTCTAAAATATTTTTCATAAACCCGATCGTTCGGGTCGGTTGGCCAAATGGGCTGTAGAAATCAGCGGTTACAATTTTGAATATCGACCCCGAACAACCATCAAGTCTCAAATCTTGGCAGAATTCGTGGCTGACTTCAGACTGGCCCTCGTACCCGAGGTTGAAAGAGAACTGTTAGTAAACTCGGGTACATCATCGGGAATCTGGACCCTCTTTACGGACAGTGCCTCGAACACAAAGGGGTCCAGACTCGGCATCGTGCTAAAATCACCCACATTTAATGTAGTTAGGCAATCCATCAGAACTATAAAATTGACTAACAATGAGGCCGAATATGAAGCCCTGATTGCAGGTCTCGAATTAGCCAAAGACTTGCGAGTGGAGGTGATCGAGGACAACTGTGACTCCCTCCTCGTGTTGAACTAGGTTAACGGTACCTTTGAAGTTTGAGAGGATCGAATGCAGAGATACCTGGATAAGCTACAGGTAACTCTACACTGATTCAAATAATGGACTTTGCAACATGTACCTCGAGATCAGAATAGTGAGGCCGATTCCCTCGCAAACCTAGGGTCATCGATCGAATACAACAAACTCAATTTGGGGGCTATCGTACAACTCATGAGACCGGTGGTCGAAGAAGGCCATGCCGAGATAAATTCCACAAGTTTGACCTGGGATTGGAGGAACAAATACGTAGAGTATTTGAAGAACGGGAGGCTCCTATTAGATCCAAAAGAATTGAGAGTCCTGCGCACAAAGGCAACACAATTCACCTTGACCGAAGATGGAAAATTATTCAGAAGGACATTCGATGGTCCATTCGCGATATGTCTGGGGCCAGGAGATATAGAATACGTTCTAAGGTAAATCCATGAAGGCACTTGCAGAAATCATTCCGGTGCCGAATCATTGGTCCACAAAGTGATCAGAGCCGGATACTACTGGATCGACATGGAGAAAGATGCAAAAGACTTTGTTAAAAAATGTGACAAGTGCCAAAGGCATTCACCAATGATTCATCAACCGGGGAAACTGCTCCACACAGTCTTGTCCCCATGGCCATTTATGAAGTGGGGAATGGACATCGTTGACCCTATTCCATCGGCCCCAGGTAAGGCTCAACTTATTTTATTTATGACTGATTATTTCTCTAAGTGCGTTGAAGCACGGTCTTTCGAGAAAGTCAGGGAAAAGAAAGTCATAAACTTTATTTGGGACCACATCATATGTCGATTCGGGATGCCCTCCAAAATTGTGTGCAATAATGGAAAGCAGTTTATTGACAGCGAGGAAACTAAATTTCTCGATGATCACAATATCAAAAGAATCCTATCAATACATTATCATCCTAGCAGGAACAGACAAGACGAATCGACCAACAAAACCATCATCCAAAATCTTAGGAAGAGACTAACCGACGCCAAAGGGAAATGGAAGGAAATACTACCCGAGGTTCTTTGGGCATACCGCACAACATCAAAGTATAGTACATGAGCTACCCTGTTCTCGTTAGTTTATGGAGCCGAAGCTCTAATACCGGTCAAGGTTGGAGAACCTAGCATAAGGTTCCGATATGCAACGTAAGAGTCAAATAATGAGGCCAATAATACGAGCCTAGAATTGTTGGATGAAAAATGCGAAGCCGCCCTCGTCTGATTGATTGCCCAAAAATAGCGAATCGAGAGACACTACAATCGAAGAGAAAATCTTCATCATTTTAGCGTTGGAGACTTGGTGATAAGGAAAGTTACCTTCAACACCTGAAATTCGAATAAAGGAAAATTGAGTCCAAATTGGGAAGGACCGTACCAGATTCTTGAGGTCATCGAAAAAGGGTCCTACAAGTTCGGAACGATGAATGTGGAATGCTGAGCAATTAGAACATATCACACCTAAAACAATACTACTGCTAAGGTACGACCCCTTTCTATTTTCATTTTTTTTTTAGACTAACAATTGCAGGTGGTCAACAGGAATTGACAGTGGATTTTTTTTGCAGATGAAACGAAGTCTTTAGGTCTGAAAGCACGTGTTGCACTCTTTTCCCTTAGACCGGTTTTGTCCCAAATGGGCTTTCGACGAGGTTTTTAATGAGTCAATAATGAATCATGCTAACTTAGAATCAAGCCCGATTACGAATCGATATCGAAGGTCAATTTAATAATATTCGAGGTTCCTTTGCAATCAACCTCGAATACTGGAGGGCTACCCTCGAATATATATTATCTTCGAATATCAACTCTAGCGAGGATACTACTTCATAAAAGGAGGGTATCGATAGATAAGATTTATTGTAGGGGCCAAACAGTCAGAAAGAATCGTGCCCACATAGATTGATCGAGCCTTGACTCGACATGTGCGCATGTATGACTATTTTGTTCAAGAATAAAGAGAAGTACTTTACATGCAAACATCTGATGTTTAAAATTTTTCCTCTTTCCATCTCTTAAAGATATTCGTACTATAACGATCCTAAGGAAATACTTAACCAAAACGCGAACGATCGCTCCGCTCGGGAACAAAAGACCTATAGGAAGCTCCCCGATCTCTAAAGGCCGTGGCCACCCCACTCGAGTACTATTATCTCGGGCAAGCCCAAATCTCAGGCAAGCTTGAACAAAATGGGAAAATGAGCCCAATGGGCAGATCCCGAACTAAAAGGCTACGGCCAATTTAACACGGCTTGGAGATGTCCGAATTCCGTAATGAAATAGGCCTTCGAATAACAAAAAATTCTTTCATAACCGGTTCTAAAAAGGCTACCCTTGGCAAAGTCAGAAATTAAAGACATCTTTGAGATAAACATCGATAATATCGAGCTCCAGAAACTCTATCAAATGCAAAGGTTGTTCGGCCCCTTGAACACTACCTTATTATCATGCTAAAATATTTTAACCTTTGTGATTAAAATTACAAAGCAAAAAAGAAGTGAAAACTAAAGATCGGAAAGGGAGAAGAAAGCCTTGTATTTGTATACAAAAAGGTTTTCTTTACAAGGGCCAAATATGCCAAGTCCAAAATAAATTTACAACGGCCCAAAACGGCCTCAGAAAAAGTGTAAAAAGAAGAAAAAATAATATACTAAGTCCTAAGAGGCGTGGTACCCATCGGAGGCAGCATCTCCGTCCTCGGGGTCTTCTCCATCTTCAAATTCACTGAGGCTATTGGAGTCATCCTCGGGGAAGACCAGCTTCCGAGCCCGGTTTTCTTCTTGCTCGGGCATTATCGACCTCGGCTAAAATGTCAAAATCCTGGGCTTGAGCATCCTCGAGGACTTCCCTTTGATCTTGACACTTTGAATGATCTATCATGCTCCTAACCTTGGTCTGGATGGCCTCGATGTCGATTTGAATTGAGCTACCTTTTCATCAGCTTTAATACTGGCCGCGACCACCTCAGACTTAGACTCCTCGAGCTTGTTGGCGGCCGAATCGAGATGAGACTAAAGCTCCTTGATCTTCTTGGCCTGCACCGAGTTTTTCTCTTTTGTAGCTTCAAGCTGAGTCTCGGCCGAATCCAACTGTGCTTGGATGGTCTCTTTCATCGCGACCTGGATATCCATGCTTATCTTGAATGCCTCAGCCTCGACCCATATCTCATCCACCTACTTGTCGAGCCATCTAATCTGCTCAAGCCTTTGTCGGATCTGCAGAAACGGGTCATTAGTCATTATTTCTAACTCATCTTCACTATCATGAAGCATTCAAATACCTGTCCGGCCATGTCAGTGTGCTCGTCCCGAGCTGCAACCAAATCGGCGTGGAGTCTTTCACGGAGGAGCCTATAAGTGTCTCTTTTCTCAGTAAGGCCCGGAACCTCGGCCTTATGCTCCTATAGAACCCCGAGGAAGGCTTTGTGATGCAACACCGAAGCCTGCAAGTAAGGAAGAAGTTGTTAAGAATAATCTACAATTCTAAGTATAAAATAAGTAAGAAAGAGACTCTCGATGATTACCCGATTTAGAGCATGTTGAGACTCGTTGAACAGGAAGGCGTCCCCCACAACGTTCATCACGGATTGGTCCTCCTCGGTCACCAAGACTCTTAGATAGCTGACAATCCTGACAGGGGAAGAGAAGACTCGGGCATCCTCGGGGACGGTAAGCACTAGATGCCGGTTACGGCTTGGGTTAACACTCGGAGCCGGAAATTAATCCACCAACCTTGAGATTGATGAAGATCTAGTGGCACCCGGTGATGGTATTTTTTTTGGCATCAGTAAATCACTGAATCTGGTAATATCCTCGGAAGTATCAGCCTCGAGCCCATCGAAGAAACCTTGGAGATCGATCTGATGACTATCCAGCATGCTGGCCTCTCGAATCATGGTATCCGAAATCTGGGGGGAATCCGATATAGCAACCACCCCGAGCTCGGCCACAGAGACCTCTTCAATTACTTGGGGAGCCTTGTCTCCCGACTCTATGCCCACCGTCTTAGCTGGGGATGTGGCAACCTCTGTTCTTTCTGATTCAGGGACCTCGGCTGAAGTTCCCTCATCAGCGACCTCCGGTTCGGAGGGCTTTTGTACCGAAGCAGTATCATGCGCACGAGCCACTTGCTTGGAGTTGTATTATTTTTCTTCTTCCTCTTCGGACTCAAACCTTTTGGCAGATTGAGTCCGAGGATATGGCACCAACTTCCACCTTGGGCTTACGAGGTTTCCTCGCCAGTCTTTTCTTTTTTGAGCCTAGGGGACTCGGGACCCTTTTTCTCTTTTTCTCCTTAGCGGGATTTGGAGATGATGGTTGGGGAAAGATTTATTCATCACCAGAAGGAGGTCTCATTGAACCATCTTTCCCGAGACCTGCAAAACAAAAGGGAGATAGGTTCGTTTGAGAAAAAGGCCGAAACAACAAATAATCCGAACAAAATTTTACTATAGTAGCAGGCCTTCCATTGGCCCTTTGATAGATCCATCCAGGAACATTCGAAGTAAGGCCTCTGAGACACCAGAACTTCGACCCATTGCTTCAATTCCGAAATCGGGTCCGACAACTGGGCCACAAATGCAACACTGAAACAGAAATAAGGAAATATAGAATAAAATGAAAACGGCAAAGCAAGCGTTCAAGGTAAAGGCACTTAAGATTCGTGTTCCACTTCTCCGGGAACGAAATTTCTTCGGTGGGGATCAGGTCTAATGTACTCATTCGGACGAATCTGCTCATCTAACCTCGATCACAAGACTCGTCGATGCTAGAGAACGGGGCTCTACTGGCCCGACGAGCAATCTTAATCAGTCCCCTCGATAGAGCCGGGGATTGTAAAGGCACATGAGGTGATAGAGGGTGAAAAGACACCCCTCGATCTTGCTCGTGAAGAAACGGAGGAGAACGACTATCCTCCAGAACGAGGGGTAGATTTGACCTAGGGTGACATGATATCTTTTGAACAAAGCTACAATTATGGGGTCTAAGGGACTAACGTAAAGGGGTAAGTGTAAACATTTAAATACCTCTCTACGTAAGTGGTGATCGATTCTTCAGGGGAAGGAACGACCACGTATTTGTTCACCCAGTTGCATTCCTCCTTCACCTTGTCGAGGATGTATTCGGTGATGGTGCATATATACCTCGACATCGGTTCGCACCGACCCTGCACTGAAGGGGTCTTCTCTATTTTGAAATCAGCAACGGTTGGGCACCCCGTCGGGAACGAATTCCTCAGAGTGGGGATCCACCACAGCCGCATCTCCAGCGGGACGCGATGAAGAAGCAGCCTTTTTTTTGCGGTATTGTTTGGAAGTTTTAGCCATTTATGAACAACAAATAAGAGAGTAAGGATGTTGATTAGAGTTTAAAGGGTTTTGGATATGGAAATTGTGAAGTAAGGGGATTCTTTGAAAGCAAGAGCAAAAAAGACTTTGATTGTAAAAGTTTGAATGAGAGAGGGTTGAGGCTTTTTATATGTAGAAGGCGACGGTTCAGAACCGGTAGTGGCCGACCAACACCTGACAGGCATTTAATGCCTTGGTAACTGGACCAATGGGATATTTCGTCGCTTACGTCACGATCGAGCTCGTCACTGACGTCATCTATCACAGAGATTGGTTTCTAGAATTCATATTGTTTCTCATCATCTTATTTCTGAGAAACGAGAGGACTATCATTGTACGGTCAGAATGTGCCTGCCTTTCTAATGGCTAATCGAGGTTGGATCATGATAGGTTACGGTTCGGCCTCGAGTGATGCCGAGCCTCATTAAGAAGTTAGATTACTAAACCTTTAATTCAGAGACCGACCAAGGGCGAGACCGGCCGAGATTGAGACCAAGCAGAACGGAGATCAAGCGAGACCGATGTAGGTTTACTTGGTCAAGTAACGGTAAGCCGTAATATCCGTGATCGAGCAAGGATCACGGAGAAAATCTCGGCGCATATCAAGATGAGGCCGATTAATTAGCCAATCATGAGATTTCTTATTGTATTTAGAATTATATCATAAGTAGAACTCCCCAACTATATAAAGGGGGTCTAATCATTTGTAAAGGTATCATATTCACGTAATTCAAAGCAATATACTATTCTTTAAGCTCCCAATTCTTTGTTATTTTATTTATATCTCACTTTGCTCATTCATTTGGTTCGAGGACGACCTGTCTTGAGGACTAAAGCTGCACGTCTCATTTGGTTTGTTTTATTTTTTTACAGTCAATTTTAATATTAATTTATATATTTTCTCAGCTTGTGCCAAGTGAAATCGCATATCCTTAAAACCAGGTATAAATTTAATTGTTATTCGTTTTTAGAGTAAACACCTACTACATGTTAAAACTATTGAGATGTTAGCCTACAATTGACGGAGCGGCTTTCTTGGGCATGCAATTGACTAGTCGACAGAAGCATCATTTTCAAACTATGAGCTTGTGACAAATTAAAGCTTATCACAAACTTACACCAATCCCATCAATATGATAGCATAATATGTGACAAGTCGATCGTAATTTGAGCAGGATTTTCTCTTGAAATTGGACGGTAGACTACCAGAAAAAAAACTTAATCCAATCCAAACTAATGTCCACTCAGTTTTTGGTTCTTTTTTTTTTTCTCGCTTTATTCAGGCTTCCAATAGATGACATATTACAAGTACTGTCGTGGTAGGACTTATCCTTAAACGACGAGTGGTATATAATATATATCTAAGAGGAAAGCGCCGAAATTAATTTGAATTAACGGCCTTTTGAGCAGCAAATGACCTGTGATCTAATGATTACTAGTAGAAAATATGAATCATGTGCTTTTTAAAGTACGATTGATATTGCTAAGTCGGAATGTAGTGGAAGGCTCTAAATTGAACTTATCATTACGCCCAAAAAAAGAAAGTAAAGGAAACAAATAGTGAACCAAATGCGGCGCGACGTTATCAAATTGGGGAATAACGAGGTTTCAAAAATGAAATGGTTGTGATTTACGGACTCGGCAAGAAAGGAGGTAAATAAATATCAAATATATATATATATATATTCTCGGGGAAACCCGCAGCTGTTACCATTCGAGTACGCATTAGGTAACCTGCTCATTATGCAGTAGCTCACAAACGACACATGAGATGTAAACTGCACTATGTACGTCCAGTGCGACGAGCTATGAGTAAGGAGGCTGCTGGTGAGGGGAATCGATCTCAGCGTATGGACCAAAAAATATCTTTGATATAGGCAAGTCACGTCAGCACCATGATAGCCTTCATCGGCCACCACATGCTATCAGTAAGGTCTCAGCAAAGATCTACCCCAGGTCCAACTAGCCTCGGAGCGATGAAGGGTGCGGTCGAAGAGTCAACAAAAATCAAGATCGTAAAGTCATTGTAGATCAAGGTCGAGGTCGAACATCTTAGACAGAGTTATAACGGGTAGTTTAAAGATTGGACACAAAAACGAATATTCTAGTGGATATTCTCTGCACATGTATTATTAGGGTTTGTAGGAACATGTTCCTTATAAATAGAAAGAGACACAATGATAGGAGGGGGGGGGGGGGAGGGATTCACTTGTAAGAAAAGATTTTGACTTTATATAGAGAATCTGACCACATTACAAGCTTACAAAAATAACTTTTTTATTAAGATTCTTGTCTAAACTTTTCCCCTTGATCCAAGAATAGCTCTGAGTATTTTAAGGCTCATCAATCATTCATCATTACAAAAAAGAATATCCACATATCCCACCCCTTTTCGGGTAACTCACACGTTGCTATTTATTATTATTTAATGTTATCTTTCATCTTTTTTGATCATTGAATACTGTTATTATTTCCCACATTCATTACCACTTGGTCAACTATAGATAAAATATGTTATAAAATCGGTAACCTTATCTTTTGGATATTATCATTAACTAAAATTGACTCTTCTTTATTCAAATCTATTGGTTGAACCAAGATTTATATTTTTGGTCAAACAGTTTGGCGTTTTCTGTGTGTATTTCTTAGCTAATTTTTAGTCTCCTTTAGATCTACAGCTAACGTGAGTCACTAGCCCAACAAATCCCAAGATCTTTTTCTTTGTTTGCATGTACGGAAACATACATGATAGGTAACCAAGGAGATAGGACTGAAGTGACAGGTGATTTCCCTTGCAACCTCACGAATGCTATAAACGAGAGTTGTGAAACATTAGGCGATGGTGTGACACCCACTGCCTTCCCAGGAGCGAAAGGTCACCCCCATTGTAGCATAACAAAATCAAATGGAAAAGGGGCCTCCACGTCCACAGGAGAAGAAACGCCACCGACCATGAAAAAGCTCCTCGAAGCGTGGTTGACCGATACACTAGTAAGTGTGCTCAACAAGCCCACTCTATGTACAACTATGGAGAGCACAAGAGCCCATATAGTGCAACAAGCAGATGAATAAGGTGACTAACCAGAACCTCCAACACTAGGTATAACTCACAATGTTACTACAACGCAGGTGATAACATCCTCGCCGCAATTATAAAGTGGATGGAAGAAATGGAAAATGAAAATAAAGAGCCCGAAGATCAAATGAAAGAACACCAAGAACGAGTCGACAATATACTAGGCGCCCCAAGCTACCACCAAAGAGGGACGCAGGTAGATTTATAGAGTAGCCGTACATCGATGAAGCAACCATACATGCCATACCAAAGACCTTCAAAATGCCGCCATATCTCTTGTTTTAATAATGCAAGTGAATGGACATCGGGAGAAATTACACTCCCCGTCTTGGCCGGCGGCATAACACTTGAGACGACAATCCACATCATGGACCAGGCCATCGCATATAATTCCATAGTAGGACGATCATGTATACATCCTATGAGAGCCTCCTCCTCCGGCTTATACCAAGTAATCAAATCTCCAACACTATGGAGGATATTTAACATACAGGGAGAACACCGCATGTCTCAGGAATGCTACCGCATCGTCTTAGATAGCACGACAACCCAACAGAAGAAAGACAAGGAAAAATAGGCATAACAATCAATGGGACTGAGTTCGACACAAGAAGAGACCAGGGACACCATCATGGATCCCAAAATGGTTGAAGCTGCATACTTGGCTATACAGGGCCTCGAGCGTGTTTAACTAGATCCCAGCAACCACAGAAAAAGGCCTACATCGGCTGTAAACTCCGAGAACTAGGTAAATTTGGTCAATTCTTAATAGCTAATGCAGATTTGTTTGCCTTAAGCCATGCAGATATGCCTGGCATCCTCAAGGAGATCCCCACACACAAATTAAATATCGATCCGATCTACCCCCAGTAAGGCAGGTCAGACAAAAATCCAACCGCACCATCAATGATGCTGTCCACAATGAGTTGGAGAAGCTATTAGAAAATGGCTCCATCAGGGAGTCGAAATACCCTAAGTGGATCTCCCACATAGTGATGGTAAAAAAAATGCGAAATGGCGGACCTATATCGACTTCACAAACTTGAACAAATCATGCTAGAAGGATTCGTTCCCTTTACCACATATCGACCAACTCATCGACACCACGACTGAGCATGGGCTATTGAGCTTTTTGAACGCGTACTCTGGCTATAACCAAATACTTATGGAAGAAGAGGACCAGGAGACAACCATGTTCATCACCCATCGAGGAACAAATTGTCATAGTTCATGTCATTTGGGCTGAAGAACGCAGGAGCTATATACCTAAGATTGGTCACGAAAATGTTCAAAAATTAGCTCAGCAAAAGCATAGAGGTATACATCGATGACATGCTGGTCAAATATGTAAAGCCAGAGCACCATATCGACCATTTGAAGGAAGCTTCCGACATACTGAGACAATACACAATGAAACTAAACCCAGAGAAATGTGCATTTGGCGTAGCCTCGGGAAAATTCTTGGGCTTCTTAGTGTCGCATATGGGGGATCAAAGTCAACCCAGACCAAATCAAATATATCAAAGGGATACAGAAACTCCTAACTACCAAAAAGCAAGTACAGAGGTTGACTGGTAAAATTACCACCTTATCAAGATTCATCTCGCAGTCATCTGATAGATTTCAAAGCTTCTTCAATGTACTCAAAAAGGCTAACGGCCTCTAGTGGACACCCAAGTGCGTACAAGCTCAGCGAGGACTGGAGGCGTATATGTCATCACCACCTCTAACCTCAAAGCCCGATGCCAGAGAATATCTCCTCGTCTACCTTGCCGTCTCCGAAGTGACAAGAAGTGCAGTTTAATCTGATATAGTAAAGGTACACAGTCTCCTAACTATTACATCAACAAAACACTCGTCGATGCCGATACGAGGTAGCCACACCTCGAGAAACTGGATTTGGCACTCGTCATAGTTTCACGAAAGCTTAAACCGTATTTCCAGTGCCACCCTATCTCGGTCGTTACCACCTTTCCTCAGAGGCAGTTTACATAAACCCAAATTATCGGGAAGGCTGGAAAAATGGGCCATCGAGCTAAGCAAACACGATATCACATATCAGCTGCGAACAACGGTAAAGTCGCAAGTACTTGGAGACTTTGTCATAGACTTCAGCACAAAGATAATGCTTGAAGTCGAGAAGGAAGTCGCCCAAGATTCTCTCCAAACACAAGAACTCTAGCTTTTGTACACCGACGGGTCATCCAACACTTTCAGATCCGTACTAGGACTCGTACTTGAGGTCCCTACCAGCGAAGTAATTCACCAATCCATAAGATTCCTAGATATGACTAACAACGAGGCCGAGTATGAGTCCATATTTGTAGGATTGTGACTAGAACTCAAGTATGGGGAGAAGTGGTTAAAACTCTGTTGCGATTCCCAGCTCATGGACAACCAAGTCACAAGGACTTTCTAAATCAAAGAACAAAGGTTGCAAAAATATCAGACCGAGATGTGTAAGCTGCTGCCCAAGTATTAAAAATGCCACATTGATTAGATCCTGCATATGCAGAATGTTGAGGAGGACGACCTCACCAAATTGGCCACAACCACCAAAAGCCTCACAATCGGAGATAAAAGTTCAGTCCACCTCCTCAACTCGTCGCTAGACCAAATGGAGGTAAGATCTATAAGTTTAAACTGGGATTGGCGCAATCGTTTCATCTCCTGCTTTTAGGACGGCAATATCCCAAATGACAAGAAGGAAGCCAAAAAACTAAGAATGCAGGCAGTCACCTACAACCTCCTCCACAACAACCTATACAAGAGACATACGTCAACCCTCTAGCAAAATGTTTAGGCCCAAACCAAACCTAGTATGTCCTCGAAGAAGTCCGTGAAGGACATTTTGGCGCTCATTCTGGCGATCGAGCACTCGTAGGTGTTTCATACGAACATGATACTACTGGACCACTATAAAAAAGATGCCTCAGAGTTTGTGAAGAAATGCGAGCAATGTCAGATATACACCCAATAATTCACAAAGCAGAAGAACATCTCTACTCAGTGACCTCTTCGTGGCCGTTCATCAACTGGGGAATGGACATCGTGGGCTTCCTCCCGGCAGGGCGAGGTAATGTACGATTTCTTTTAGTTTTAACTGACTATTTGTTTAAATGGATGGAAGGAGGAGCCTTCTCCCAAATACGCAAATAAGACATAATCACCTTCATATGGAGAAACATCAGTTGTCGATTCGGCCTACCCAAAGAGATCAGCCACGACAACGGACCCCAGTTCACGGGAAAGAAAACTACTGAATTCTTCAATAAATGGCATATTAAGAGGATACTTTCAACCATGCATCACCTATCGGGTAACAGGCAGGCAAAATTCTCCAATAAGTCCATATTAAACATCATGAAGAAAAAGTTCGAAAACGCAAAATGACTATGGCCGGAAATACTCCCAGAATATTGTGGGCATATAGAACAACCCCAAAGAAAAGCACATGAGATACGACCCACTCTTTGGTCTACGGAACCAAATCAGTCATACCAGTCGAAGTCGGAGAACCCAACCTAAGGTACTCCCATGAAAGCGACACTAGCAATGACGAGAGTAGAAGGCAAGAGCTCGACAAACGAAGAGATATGGCGTACATAAGGATGGTCACCCAAAAGCAGTAAACGAAACGAAACTACAGCAAGAAAGAAAAGGTTCAATTGCTCAAAGTCGGGGATTACGTACTCAAAGCAAAAACCCAAGCAAGTAGATATCCACGAGAAGGCAAACTGGGAACAAACTTGTATTGGTAAAAAAAAGTTTCACACGTAAGCCAGCTTTTGACAACTCAGCCAGTCACATGGACACAAGAAAACACGACAACTGGACGTAACTCTTTGAAGAGGTAAGGTACAAAGAGGAACGGTTAAGTAAACCCACGAACTTATCAGCCATGGGTAATTCCACTTGATCAAACCGGGAGAGAGGCACGGTCAGAATGAATCTAGACAAAGCTACGGGCAGATTCAAGGACCCACAATTGACTACTCGAACGTTATGTAAATGAACCCCTATTACCGTTATCCTTTGTAACGCCTCATTAATGTCATAATTAGTCATTAATGAGTAACCATAGAAAGATTCGTACGTTATAAGAATCTGTTATATAAGGGAGGGGAATACAACTTGTAAAGGCATCTGATTCTCAAATACAATCAACTTCGATCTTTTATTTCTGTAATATTATCTATTTATTCATTTTTCCATTATCTTGATTATCAGTAACCCGTATTCATCTTCAATATAAGCTTTAGTCAAAGGGTCTAATTCTTTGGTTAAACAAATTGGTTCCGTTACCGGGAACCTGATAATCTTTGTTTACTTTCCAAGCGATATCCTTTGAATTATGTCAAACCCTAACGACAACAACCAGCAAAGAAGTGGAACCCCAGTTCCATCACCTTCAGAAGCCCCACATGGTTTGAGGGAACAATCCCCAGAAAGATCCAATAACAACCATGGTAATAATGATCAAACTGTGGAACAAGATCATGTAAAGCAAATGATTGCAGAGTACGTGAGCCAAGCTTTCAAGAATTTGCGAGAGGGTTACCAGCAGCGTTGCCTACACCGCCAACGCCACCCCCCAATAACACCATCACCATGGAAAATCCTCAATCTGGGTTGGAAAACTCAGGAAGAGGAGATACTCCTAATGAATCTCTCGAAACGAGACCAGGTTTATCTAATAACTCAGAATTACAAAATTTACTGTTAACCATGCAGAAACAGATGAAAGAGCAGAACGGTCGCATCAAACAAATTCCTGGTGTACCACCTGTCATAAAAGGCATCGATGTTGATAGATATTCTCAACAACCTTGGAAGCCAAGTGCGGCACCTTTGACTATACCCAAGAAGTTTAAAATGCCTGACATTCCCAAATATGATGGAACAACTGACCCACGCGACCATGTGGCTGCTTTCACAAATGGGGTAAAAGGCAACGACTTAACGAAACAAGAGATTGAATCAGTCCTTGCCAAAAAATTAGGGGAAACACTTACCAAAGGGGCTCTAACCTGGTTTTCTCTTCTCCCTGATAATTCTATTGAATCTTTTGCTGAGCTTGCAGATTTGTTTATAAAAGCACACTCTGGTGCACAAAAAGTTGAGAAGAGAATGGAAGATATATTCAAAATAAAACAAGGAGACACAGAACTACTCCGAGAGTTTGTAGATAGGTTTCAACGAGAAAGAATGTAGTTACCCAGGGTGCCTGATAATTGGGCAGCCATGGCATTTGCAAGCAACTTGAACGGTAAAACCTCAAAAGCCACCAGGCGACTTAAGGAGAATCTAAGAGAATTCCCCGCCACATCATGGAATGATGTATATAACATGTACAACACTAAACTCAGAATAGAAGAAGATATCATTGCTTGTTAGAGAGAGGAAGATCATTCCAGATCCAGACATCCTGAATCAGATAGAAGATCAGGTAAAAACAGGTACGATCCTTACTTACGACCCTCGGGACGCGATATCCGCCCCAGGTTCGAAAACACTAGGTCAGATTATAGACTACAAGGAAGAGATGTAATCTCATCCTCGTCTAGATCCTGAAAAGATCAAGATGAACAACCTAGAGGTAGTACTCAAATTGGGGATCATACCTTTAACGTAAGTACTACTGAACTTGTCTCAATATTAAAGAACATGGGAGACAAGGTTAAGTGGCCGAAAGAGATGTGGTCAAACCCAAATAGAAGAAACCCAGATCACTGGTGTGAATTTCACAACGATCATGGGCACAAAACTGCGGATTGCAGACTTTTACAAGGTGAAGTAGAAAATTTGTTAAAACAGGGCTATTAACAGAATTGTTTAGTGATAAAGGTAAGCAGACATATATGAGGAACAGGCAGGAGCCCCCAAAGCCTCCTTCTCCAAAATGAACCGTTAATGTAATACACGGGGCTGAAGAAGTAAACAGAGTGATTTTCAAAACAACCACAAAGTTCACAATTACACACGGGAAACGTGCTCGTGGAGAAGACGATATAACCTTCGATGATGCAGATAACAGCGGATTAATCCTTCCGCACAACGATGCTCTGGTAATATCTCTACTTATTCATGACACTAAGGTGAATATAGTGTTAATTGATCCAGGCAGTTCAGTCAATATCATTTTTCTAAGAGTCGTGGAAGAAATTCTACTGGGGAATCAAGTAATCTCAAAAGCACGAGCCATATTCGGGTTTGATAACTCTACGGTTATAACAAAAGGAGAAATTGAGCTTAACACTTATGTTCAGGGGGTGATCAAAAGAGCTAGGTTCCAAGTCATCCATACTCACATGGCTTATAACGTGATCATTGGAAGGCCATGGATCCACGACACGAAAGCGATGCCCTCCACGTTGCATCAGGTAATTAAATTTCCCTCTGAATGTGGGATTCAACAAATCAAAAGAGATCAGCAGACTGCAAAAAATATAAATTCTGTGGTACACTACAACAAAAAAATAGAGGTGGAAGAATTAAGAGATAAGGAAATCTCCCAACAGGTAACACCGCCCAAACAGACATTACTGCCCAAATAGGTACGAAAGATATTATTGCTGAAACAGGAATAAATGAAAATACTTACAAGAAGAAGAGTAAAGTTATCACGGAAAGTGTACTATACCACACAGATGCGGATTCCAGACCGGATGTCATTCATGAACCGGAGGAAGATGAGCACATCAAAACAACTACGGAGGGGCTCAAAGCTGTTCTGTTATCTGAACAAAAACCTGAGCAGAAAGTGTATATAGGCACGAGGCTAAGCCCCACTTGAAGAGGTAAGTTAATTAATTATTTAAAGGCTAACGCAAACTGTTTTGAGTGGTCCCACTCAGATATGACAGGCATCCCACCAGAAGTGATGACTCATAAACTGAATGAAGATCTATCCTTCGTACCTGTTAAGTAGAAGGTAAGAAAGCAAGGACCATTCAAGAACCAAGTGATCGACGAAGAGGTACAGAAACTCTTAAAGATTGGTTCGATATGATTGGTAACGTACCCTAACTGGTTGGCAAACACCGTGGTAGTACCTAAAAAGAATGGCAAGTGGAGAGTATGCGGTAGATTATACTGATTTAAACAAAGCATACCCCAAATATTCATTCCCATTGCCTCATATAGATCAAATGATTGATGCTACCGCAGGTCATGAGCTATTAAGCTTTCTAGATGCATATTCTGGTTATAATCAGATTAAAATGGATCCTTTAGACGAGGAAAAAACCTCATTTATCAAGAATAGGGGAATTTATTGTTATAAAGTCATGCCTTTTGGCCTAAAAAATGATGGAGCCACCTATCAAAGGCTAGTGATCAAGATGTTCCAAGAACATCTGGGAAAAAAAGATGGAGGTATACATCGATGACATGTTGGTAAAATCAACACAAACACAAGACCATTTCCAGCACCTATCTACTGCTTTTGATATTTTACGCAGGTATAATATGAAGTTGAATCCAGAGAAATGCGCTTTTGGAGTGCAATCAGGCAAATTTTTGGGTTTCCTTGTATCAAACAGAGGAATAGAGGTAAATCCCGCTCAAATTAAAGCCATAGAGGAAATGCCTGATGTTTTAACAAATAAAAAGGAGGTTCAAAGACTAACAGGAAGAATAACAGCTTTGGGGAGATTTATTTCTAGATCTTCCGAAAAAAGTTTTAAATTCTTCTCAGTTCTCAAAAAACAGAATCAGTTCGAATGGACTGAAGAATGTTAGCAAGCACTCAAGAATCGGAAGATTTATCTATCGAAACCACCACTGCTTTCAAAGCCAAAAGAAGGGGAAAGATTGTACATCTACCTGGCTGTCTCAGAAATTGCTGTAAGTGCAGTATTGGTAAGAGAAGAAAAAGGTAAACAATCACCTATCTATTATGTAAGTAAAACTTTGCTAGATGCTGAGACTAGATATCCACATCTGGAAAAGTTAGCCTTAGCTTTAATAATGGCATCTAGAAAATTACGACCCTATTTTCAATGCCACCCAATCACTGTTGTGACCTCATATCCTTTAAGAAATATTCTGCATAAGCAAGAATTGTCAGGAAGATTAGTCGAATGGGCCCTAGAACTAAGCGAGCATGAGATAATTTATCAGCCTAGGACTGCAATTAAGTCTCAAATACTAGCTGATTTTGTTGCTGACTTTTGTAATGGCATTGTATCTGAAGTAGAAAAAGAGTTACAACTCTTTAACGGTGTTAATCCAGGCCTGTGGACCTTGTTCACTGATGGTTCTTCAAAAAGGCGCTGGCTTAGGCATAGTCTTGATATCACCCACGGGTGAAAAGACACGGCAAGCTATAAAGTGTTATCATATCACTAACAATGAAGAAGAGTACAAAGCTGTTATTGCAGGGCTTGAACTTGCACGGGAGCTCTCAATCGAGCAAATTGTGATCAACAACGATTCCCAACTGGTAATAAATCAGATACAGGGGACTTACATTGTACGAGAGACTAGAATGCAACAGTATCTTGAAAGAGCACGGGAGCTCGTGAGAAAATTCAAAACATGGAAGGTAGTGCAAATACCTAGAGAAGAAAATGCAGAGGCAGATGCATTAGCTAACCTCACAGCAGTCATGGAAGTAACGAACAAAGACAATACAATTGTCGTTCAATTATTTCATTCAATAATAGACCAGGACAGCAATGAGGTAACTTTCAACAACCTAACCTGGGACTGGAGAAACGAAATTCTTAATTTTTTGCAGAATGGCAGTGTACCTGAAGACAGGAAAGCGTCTCAAGCACTACGCCACAAAGCTGCACGGTACTACCTTATTCGCATCTTACTTTATCGCAAGATGTTCGGAGGAGCCCTAGCTAAATGCCTTGGACCTAACCAAACGGAATTTTTGACAAAAGAAGTTCACGAAGGACACTGTGGAAATCACCAAGGGGCGAGATCCTTAGTGAAAACTCTAATCAGAGCCGGATACTATTGGCCTAAGATGGAAGACGAAGCCGAGAATCGTATCCAAACGTGACAAATGCCAAAGGTTTTCCAATAACATGTATCGACCAGCGGAACTATTACATCCAATAATATCCCCATGGCTTTTCATGAAGTGGGGGATGGATATAGTAGGACCTTTACCCACAACTAAAGGACATGTATGATTTTTACTCGTACTAACCGACTATTTTACAAAATGGGTAGAGGCAGAAGCGTTCAAACAAGTGCGAGAAAAGGAAGTTAAAATCTTCTTATGGAGAATCATAATATGCCGCTTTGGAATACCAAAGGAGATCGTGTGTGATAGTGGCCCACAATTCATAGGCTTGCAAATCACATAATTCTTTGAAAGTTGGCAAATCAAGTGAAGCACCTCAATGCCTTACCATCCCGTGGCTAATGGTTAAGCCGAGTCTACAAATAAGGTCATCATCAACAATCTAAATAAACAGATAAATAAATCCAAAGGAAACTGGCCTGATGAATTACCAGCGGTACTATGGGCACACTGAACAACCTCAAAAATAGCCACGGGAGAAACTCCGTTCGCACTTGTTTATGGCTCAGAAGACTTAATACCTGTGGAGATTGGCGAACCAAGAATAAGGTTCTCAATAACCATGGAAGGTGAAAACGACGACGAACTAAGGATCAACCTGGACCTGCTCGAACCACGGAGAGAAGAAGCATTGATACGGATGACATATCAAAAACAAATCATAGAGCGTTATTACAACCGTAAAGCTCATCTCAGGTACTTTAAAATTGGGGACTTCATCCTCAAAAAGTCTTTCATTCAACAAAAGAAGCAGGTGTTGGAAAGCTAAATCTAAACTGTTAAGGACCTTACAAAATCCGAGGGATAGCTGGAAAAGGCGCCTATGAGTTGGAAGCTATGGACGGCAGAGTTCTACCAACAAGCTGGAATGACATCCATCTAAAGAAGTATTACTTCTAAAAAGAAAAGAATACCCCCGTCAGGTATCACATGTTCAATTTTATTTTGAACATTTAAAAATTTTACTAACTTTTTAGATGATAGGCACAAAGCTAACCCATCACCAGATGATGATATTAGACCTGCAAAGACACGAGGAAATAACACTATTCCCTGTCTAGGGTTACACTTTCTGATGGACGTTTTAAAAGGGGTTTAAGCAGTCATCATCTAAAAAACTAAATACCTTCTAGTCCGGAATGTTTTTCCTTTGCAGGAAAAGGTCCACAAAGAAAGGAATAATCAAGTGCTCGATATTTCATTCTTCAAAGCTCAAACACTTGGGGGACTATACAGTATGAAAGGCTAAGACAAAGTAAAGAAGACTATCAAAAATTCAAAAGCTCGAGCCTAAAGACCCATCTACCCAATGAAGACAAGTGACACGAGCATAATCGAAAGAAATCAAAAGAGCCATCCAAATACAAAGGCTAATGCAAAAAGCAAAAATCTTCGAACATATTCAGGTTGAAAGGCAAAATGTTAGTCACGAGAAAGAAATGTACATCTTTATACTTATTCAAAACTGTTGTAACAAAAACAGTTAGGGGTAAAAGATCATCAATATACCCATTCAAAAAACTGTTCTCGAATAAAACAGTTATGGATGAAAGATCTAAACCCGTGTATTTGTTCAAGAAACTGTTATCAAATAAAAACAGTTACGAATAAGAAAACATTTCCCTCGTACTTATTAGAAAACTGTTTCCAAAACAGTTGCGGGTAAAAACCCCAATCTTTATAAAAACTGTTACTAGTGAAAAACAGTTATTTCCTTGTATTAATATCGAAAAACTGTTACCTATGAAAAACAGTTACGAAATACAAGAGTATACTAAATCTGTTAAACAAAAACAGTTGCAAGCGTGAGTTTTAGACGATAACCAAACACATGTAAAATGTCATGGAAGTTCAAATAAAAACTTTCCTTGAAAACATTCTTAAACATGTGTAAAATTCCTATCACTCTATTGCATTATCATGAAGTTGAGATGTCTTCTTCATGTCAATTATAAAGGGACCTCTTCCATACTACGCCTATTACAAAAAGGCACACATTTAATATGACACCGTGACTACTATAAAAAAGGTACGAGTAGTCTAAAGCATTCCACATGCAAAACTCGAAGGTAAAACTAAAACCTCAAAAAATAAAGCATGCAAAAGACTTAAAAGAGTGAAACAGAAACTCAACAAAAGTCGAACTAACATTTATATATTAAAAATAACTAAAACTAAGTATTAACTTATACTTAGCCGTATAAAATTTTTATATTTACATTGTCGTGTCCCTAAGTTGTCATTTGGGGACTTAAAGGAAATCCAAATTTACCCCTGATGGGACTTGGGGTAACCACCAATTGATACAAAGAAAAAGAAAAAAGAGTAAGCCAACTAGATCTTTTCAAAGAGAGGGGTTGACTTCAGAGGCAGTAGGAGCGGGAGCAACTGAGGATAAAGAGGCATGAGCGGCTGGAATCTCACCATCAAGTGAAGAGAGGTTATGACCATGTTGAGCCTTCTCCATGGCTTCCTTAGTTTTGGCTATTTCAGAACTAAGGTCAAAACCCTCTTGACTCATATCCATCAATGTGTCAAGGCGATAATTCATATACGCCCAGCTCACACTCCGCCTCCGCAACTTCATGAGCGACCCTTAATGGAACAATCAACTCCTCTAAAGATTGAGCTTTGTCTAAATCCCTTTGAAGATCTTCTTGAGTACGAGTGAGTGATTGCACGAACTCGCCTGAGTATTCTTCCTTCTGCCCCAGCAAGTTCTTCAAGTCTCTAATCTCCTCTGAGGCACGGGACAGCTACTCCACAAATGAAGACTCCAGAACACTCTTGTCTTTGTCAGCTTGACTGCAAGAAGCCCGCTGCACTGCTAGTTCTACTTTCATAAGTCTCATCTGCCTCTTCAAGGCACTCCTCTCCTCTTCTAAAACGTCCATGTCAATCCTTAGGATATCATACTTAGCTTTTCAATTATCAACTTCTGCCTTCAACTCCCTTGTCTCTTGGTCTGTGTTTGAAATCCTTTTCATAAGCTCTATGCCTATGAGGTTAATCTACAAGAAATAAACCAGTTAGAAATGGTAAATTTCATATACGAGAGTAAAAGAGGATAACTTACACCATACCTTCAAAGAAGTATGCATGACCTCATTTACCCATGTAAGAGCACCGTGGCTAGCTAGCTTTGCTTTCTCAGCGAGAACTATTAAAGGCTTGAGCCACACTTCAGGCTCACCCGCCTTCTTGAAAAGTTTTCCCTCAGCTGGAACCTCTATTACCACCTGCCGCATCTCTCTGCTGGAAGACCCTACTTCCCTAACGGAAGGCATGGAAGCAAGCAGAGATGGAATATCAAAAGGCACGGAAGGTTGAGGAGCTGGAGAAGCCACTGGCAAAGGAGCAGGCACAGAAAGTTGAAGAGTTGAAGAAGTTACAAGCAAAGCAGCAACAAAAGTTGAGATAGCCAAATGAATAGACGAAACTTCTTCTCTCAAAGAAGCAGGAAAGACAACAGCCAAAGGGACATCATCAGGAGCGAGATCAATATCACCGTGAATAGGGGAATGTGGAACATCATCAAAGACAGGGGGATCGATCGCAGACACGGAAGGCAAGGTTAAGGCACCAGACTCGTCATCTAAAACCATTCGCCTTCTCCGTGGCCTGTGCACTAAAGCACCCTCTTCCTCTTCCTCCATGGAACGAGATTCACTAATATTCCTCTTCAAGGAAGATGAACCAAAAATAATTTCCTGGGCTTGAGCCAAGGACTTCTTCGGTATAGAAGACACCCCACGAGCAGAGAATCCTAATAAAAAGGGAAAAATTTAAATGACAGAAGAAAAAAAGACTAGAGTAAGGAAAGAAGCAAGAACAAAAGTTTCACTTACCGTGGGCCTTTACTTGCCCACCGTACCTCCTAGCGAGGTACTTCCAAGATCTTTCTTCAGAGGGAGAAACAGATAACAGTTTTTCTACCCAATCCCAAATACTGAAGACATTCTCGACAATATTCATGATTGGTGTAAGGAGAAAAATAAACAGACACGGTTTTAAATAAAACATCTCAAGTCAAAACAAGAAAAAGTAAATGTGAGCTAAAGCATACTCACGTACGCGATTCCACTTCTCAGGGAAGGGAAGATTTTCTTCACCAACTAAACCAGCAGTGGGTACAACGACATAACGAAGGTACCAACCCCTATCCTTATCGTCGCCAGGGGTTACTAACACTCTTTTGCTTCTAGCAATTGTGAACAACTATTTTTTGACCACACCCAAATTCTATACTATTTTTTTTTTTTTGCTATAA
>MDKI01132890.1:0-60726 GCA_005239505.1 Nicotiana paniculata | reverse complement strand
AGCACATAAAATGCGAGGTATATAATGCTTAAAATCACGAATTCTAGCCACACATCACTATTCCAGACAGTAGTTTTAGGGAGTTCTGTATATTCTACTAGATGCTCGTGCACTTGTGACGCCAGGTTTTGAAAAATTCTAGTAGATACTCATGGTTTTGATTATTAACTTCACTATCTTACTCTCATGTTTAGTTTATGTGTTATATTGCTACGATTACTTGATATTTGTTTCTGTATTAAATAAAAATCAAAGACTTTTAAAATATTAAAATGAGAAATTAATGGGTTGTTCACCATTGGCTTGCCTAGCAGCGACGTTGGGCACCATCACGACATATAGTGGAAATTGGATCGTGACAGCTTGGTATCAAAGCACTAGGTTCACATAGGTCGCGTAAGTCATAAGAAGGCCTAATAGAGTCTTGCAGATCATTGCGGAGATGTTCGTACTTATTTTCGAGAGGCTATAGGGTGTTAGGAAACTACTCTTTCTTCATCTCATATCGTGGAGTTGATGTTATGCTAAGTATCTTTCTCTTATTCTCTCATACATAGTGAGAATGCGCAGTGCAGATATACCCGATGGTGGAGGGGTTGCTCCCCCTGTTGCTAGAGGCTGAGGGAGGGCTCCTGCTCCTGCTAGAGGATGAGGCGTCCTAGAGTTGCTCCTGTTGTACCACCAGCGAATCAAGTGGAGGATCCTGTCATTGAGAAGTAGGGTGAGATGCCTGCAGCTGAGCCGGCCTTGGCAGATTTCATGTCCACGTCGGGATTTTAGGAGGTCATGGGTCGTATGTTGTGGTTCATGGACTCTATGACGCAGAGTGGTTTATTTCCAGCAAACCCAGCCACATCCCAGGCGGGAGGGGGAGCACAAACCCCTACCGCTCAGACTCCAGGGCACGATGTTGTCGTATATCAGGCCCCAGGTGAACTACATGTGGGCGGGGCTGAGCCAGTTGTAACAGCTGCACCAAAGCTCAGACCAGATGCGACCGTCGAGCCGCATAAGATGTTGGATAGATGGACTAGACTGCATCCTCCTACCTTTGGCAGTGAGTGACAAGAGGAACCCTAGGATTTTATTGAATGTTGCATAGGCAGGCTGCACAATATGAAGATATTGGAGTCCAACAGGATGGACTTCACCATTCACGCTGAAGACCACTGTAATACTTACATGGGTCATAGTGTTTTACCAAGCGAAAGTAATCATCTCATTAAATGAGCAACCGAGGCTTCTACTAGTCTATGTTAAAATTTGGATAGAGATTCATATAAGCTATAATTTGATGAATCTGAACTATAATTGGCATCATCATTTGGGTACATTGGGGAAAAACTGCATATGGAGAAGAAGTATTTAGATTATTGTTTGAACTCCCATATGACATTTTCCAATCGTTGTATAGCAATGTGTAGCTTTATGTAAAAAAATCTGTTTCTCAATCCCTTTACTATAGAATTGTAATAGGGTAGAGACATAAATTGACTTGTTGTCACGACCCAAATTCCCACCATAAGGGTCGTGATGGCATCTAGTTCCTAAGACTAGGTAAGCCTATCACATGACAAGATTAAACAGAATATAACAACTTCAAAATGTAAATAAAAGCGGTGAAATCCATAACATAGCCAAAATGAGAATACAATCGTCATTATTTCAAAACCCGATAATACTGAATCATAAGATCTACAAGGAATACATAATAAGTCTCAAATATACATCACTATTTGGAAGACATAAATAGTAGAAAAGAAGTAGGATGGTGACTTTGAGGCCTGCAAGCGGAACATCAGGTATACCATGAAGTCTCCAACAGCTCGGCACACTCTCTAATGACAAGCACGATCTGAGGTACCTGGATTTGAACAAAGAATGTGCAGAAGCGTAGTATGAGTAAACCACAGTCGATACACAATAAGTATCAAGACTAACCTCGAAGTAGTTTTGACGAGGTTCAGGTCATGATACTCACTAATCAGAATAACATGGGCAAGATATCAAAGAATGGAAACAAGAAGAATAACATAAGGAAATAACTGTAATCTCATAAGAAAAAGTGATAACAATTTAATACAAGTAAAGGCTCAGTTTCAACAAAAAGTCATTAATTAGTATCGCACATATAAGGCACCTAGTAACCACGTTATGAATTACCCTTGCACGGCAAAGACCTCGTGCTACAACATATGTCACACCCGCATGACAAGGACCTCGTGCCATAATATAAATCCGACTTGCACAGCAAACACCTCGTGCCATACATATAATCTGATCTCATGCCAATTGTCGAAAACACATTCAAGAGAACTTTTCAAGAATCAAATATATTAAAGCATGACTTCAATCCCTTGCACTACCAATAACTCAACCGAATATGAGATAACAAATCCACGTAGGTAAATCTATCTTGGCAACCAAATCGTCAAGTAATAACTGAGGCATAGACTGGCATGTTAGAAATCACATAACAAATCATATAAAAATATATGACACACATAAAGAATTCACAAGCACAAACAAGAATACCCCTTTTGCACCACCTCACAAATATCATCAATAATACACCCCCGGGATATCATCCCCACAATGCCACTGATGTTTGGCATATTTCTATATGTTTTAATGTTATTTTATCCATATTTTAGCCGCTTTTTGGTGCTATTTTGTATTAAAAATTCCCAACATGTGTTCATTATTGGTTTTATGACTAATTAAGTTGTGTGTGATGAATTAGGATGTTTGGAGTGCAAAATTATGAAGAAAAGATGCTCCAACTATAGGATAAGGGGGTGGATGCGTCGCATTCAACCTTGGACAACAAGGCTATTTGGAGCACCCTTAGTAGTGAAGTCATGAGAAGACATCCACCTTAGCATCCGCACCTTGCGCAGCAAGATTGAGGGAATAGAGGGTGGACACGAAGCATCCACCCAGCATCCAATGCTGAGAATTTCAAGCTGAGGTGGATGCTTACATCAATCCCTGAAGCTTATTTGGAAAAGCAAAACCAAGACTTTGGCCCACGACTTTTGGACGCAATATATAACCAAAAAATGCCTCTTTTAGGTCATGGAACACACTTTTTAAAGGGGATTCTACCTAGGGATAGAAAGGAGATTCCCTGGAGGTTGGTTTTCATCTTCGTCCGCCAAACTTAGTAATTTTTATGTTTCTTTGTATGATTTGTTGTTTGACTACCATGTCTATGTGGAGCTAAACTTCACATTCTAGGGTTGTGGTTATTTTATGACTATTTTATTCGAATATTGATTTTGGTTTCTTCATTTATAATATTAATTTATTTATTCAATCTTACGCTTAATTATTTGATTTCTTAATCACCAATTGAATATTATCTGCGAATCTAGAATTGAACTCAAAAGTGAGAATTCTAGATTGCACATAGGATTGAGTAGAGAAAGTTCTTGAACCTGGGCATCGGGGAACGAATTTGTGGTTAGGATAGACATATACCTGATTTCTTTACTTGGTTGATTTACTGGAACTACAAATGTGTTCTTGTTAGTTCTAATTCCATAGACATATAGGCGTTAGGCTAGCTTGAATATGCGAGTAAGAACTCGACAGATTCTTATGAGCAATATTAACCCTGTCACACAATAAACTAGATGTATTAGTTAGTCAATTCAATTGAAGAATACAATAGGAATGTTAGATAGCACATAACCCTAGATCGTTTTCATTACATTGATAACATAAAAGTATGCTCTTCCTTTGTTTAGAGTTCATTATTTATTTTGTTTTTAGTTTAATTACTTTAGCATCACTACTTTTGGGCTTAATCCTTGTTTAGATGATTAGAATAGTCTGATCTAGGTAATAGTTGATAACAAGTCTTTGTGGGTTCCACACTTCATCTTATCACTTTATTACTTGACGACCCCGTATACTTGCGTGTGCGTTTGGACGCAACAATCACTCTTATCTCACTGCATGCACAACAATAAAGTAAATGCCCGCCTTGTCTTGCCACATGCTTATTAAAAAATCGTCCCACCTTATCTCGCCACATTTGAAAATACGATATAGCTCGCCTTGTCTCGCCACATATGCAATATTAATAATAATAATAACATGGTAGAAACCTCGTGCCAGCACCAAAATAATTCGTCCAACAAGTCCACATCTGCCATAATCATAACAACACAATATGCCAACAATTATCATCAAGACATAAACTCACAATCTGCCAACGCAGTGCAAATGGACAAATCAATAAGGGAATGTGGATGGGCGTTCAACAAATAAACATGAATTCAGTTAACCCAAATTAGCAGCAATCTCACAAACTCCCAACTTGGACAATTAAGAAAATACAAACCTAAAACATGATCTATAGCATGGAACATAAGCTCAAGTAATCAACCAAAGTGAATACACGTAGTGCAAAGACCTCTCAATCAAAACAAGGAAATAGGAGCAACCTCGGGTCAAATCCGACTATAAATCACAAAGTGAATACACTTAGTGCAAAGACCTCTCAATCCACCATTTTTTTTTTCGTGCTAATATTTGACCTTTATATCCACCTACTCGCCCACCTTTATGCCTTGGTACCGCCTACAACTCAGCAGACACATCACCCCGTGGATATTGTGATGCAATGTCACCCTTGACTAGCTTACTTGCTGACTTAAATTAATCCAAAACCAATTGGGAAAACTGGCTTGGTACTCCATGAATCTCCGTATTGTCGCTATCTTGTATAGAAAATGATCTACTATATATGATATGTAGTTCCCTAGCCTACAAAACAAAAAAATAATTAAAAAATATAAATTAGATAATTTATGAATTTTATTAACAAATGTAATATACCAAAATATTATTAATACTTTCTTATAAAGTAAATAGCATACCAGAACTTTGTGCTTGCTGGTAAGGGTCTGATACCCTTGTGTGAACTGGTGATCAGGATGGTTGACAAGCTATCATGTAATTATGTTATACCATTGTGTATATGCTATGTCATCTTCATTCCTAACACAAAGATATGACATCACGATGCACATTCTTCGTCTTTGCCAAATTTGCATCTCAGCAATATGAAATTGTTGCCAACCAAAGTTAGATCAGTTGTTACGGTCCGTTAAAAAGGTTTTATGATCCCATTGTATAGGACTAAGAATCTGTTGAACCATCCCAAATTGAATTGTTAGTTATTTCCAATGCTTATGCATATTTTCTCTATGTGCTCCGAGGACCTTACTTGTATGTATGTATGTATGTATATATATATTGAGATGTACAGATTTGATAGTCAGTATCATTGACCACTCTCGCCAGTACCTCGTTAGGGTTAGTCATGATACTTACTAAGTACATGGGATTGATTACACTTAATTGTGCAGATCCAGGAGTTGGACCCAACTGAGTATTCGGTTGTTATTGTTACGGTTGAGACCCGAGGTAGAGCTGCATCCTGATCGTAGTCCCTTGTGTCTCCTTCCTTCTTTCATTACTTTTATGATTTCAGACAATATACTGTAATAGTAGACTTGTAATCATATATTAAAACTCATGACTCAGTGTTACTAGCTTTTGGATATTAGTTGTATTGATTTTGTATTTATCTATGATTATTTGACTTTCATACTCATTTATTGTATTTATTATTATTTCTCTGCAATGTTGTATGATTAACTTTCCTAGCAAGTAGAGTTAGGCATCATCATGGTCGGTGGTAGTTTTAGATCGTGATAGCTTGGTATCAAAGACCTAGGTTTCTCACGAGTCAAGAATAAGTCTAGTAGAGTCTTGCAGATCGTTACGGAGACGTTTGTACTTATCTTCAAGAGGCTACATGATTTATAGGAAAAAATATCTTTCTTTCATTCTCTATCGTATAGATTTATTTATCCCAAAGTTTGAATATTTGCTATTTTATTCTCTCATAGATGGTATAAATACATTTTCTAGAGCAGCTGAGTAGGCGCCAGTACCCCTGGCTCGAGCTGCGAGATGCTAGGGTCGAGGCAGAGACAGAGGTGGAGCACGCGCTGCAGTTATAGGCCCTACTAGAGCAGCCATTGTGGAGCAACCAGCAGCTCTTAGTTCAGGAGCAGATTCTTGATCATATTAAGTATGTGGGACCATCTCAAGCTCCAGGGACCTACTGCAACACCACTCTAGGAGGCTTTGTCTCATATTTTGAGCTTGTTCGAGATTTTAACTCAGGAGATTATGATCCCAATTGTACCGGCTACTTCACAAGCTAGGGATGATCCTAGACTCCCACCACACATACACTAGAGCAACTGGCTCATGGCTATTAGACACTGGGATTTCTCCTGGTGCAGCTAATCGTTGTAGTTCAACCCAAGATTAGAACAGCCTTAACTACTGAGGAGCAAAAGATGAGGGAGAGATTTAAGAGACTTCATCCTCCCAACTTCAGTGGAGAGCCTATTGAGAATGCACATAGTGTTCTTGATTAGTGTCACCATGTTCAGCATAGTTTGGGTTTAGTGGACTCGAACGGGGTTGATTTCGTCATTTTCTAACTGACAGAGCTAACCACAGATGGTGGCAGACTTATGAGTTGAGTAGGCAGTCGGTGCAGCACCACTCATATGGTCTCAATTCTCAAGTCTCTTTTTGGAGAATTTTATTCCACATACTCGCCGAGATGAGTTGCGCAGTGAGTTCGAGCATCTACGCTTGGAAGGTATGACTGTGACGTAGTATGATATGAGGTTCATGGATTTGGCACGCCATGTTGTGTTCTTGGTCCCTACTGAGAGGGAGAGGGTTTTGATGTTCACTGAGGGCCTCAATTTTGGTATCCTGTATAGGATGGCCTGACAGGCGAGACTGATACTACTTTTCATCAGGTTGTGGAGATTGCCAGGCGCCTAGAGCCTATACGGAGGCAGGGGAGATAGGTGTGGGACGCCAAAAAGTCATATGGTTCATGTGGTTTTAGTAGTGCCTCATCTGGAGGCCAGGGGAATCATAGTAGAGGATGTTTTTTCAAGCTTGATCAGTCAACCCACCAGGTTCCTCATGGTGTTTCAATCAGTCATGGTTCATACAGTGCTCACCCATGCTAGTTATCTTTTAGCACACTGCCAGCACAGATTTCATATCGTCTCTATGTGTTTAGGGTTTTTTGAGCACATATTCAGGTCCTCAAGGGCAGTCATAGATCCAGCAGCCTCGCAAAATGAAGGATTGCTTTGAGTGTAGAGATTTGATCCATCTTAAGAGGGATTGTCCTAGGCTTCTAAGTAGTGTACCACGCCAGGGCACCAAGTCCATGGTTCTAGTGCTAGCAGCTACACCACCCCCACAACTATATAGGACTGGTGCCCAGTCTCTTCGAGCCCATCCTAGAGTTGAAGGTCAGACAGAGGGAGGACAGGCATGTTGTTATGCAATCCTAGGCAGGCCACAGGCAGTTGCTTCAGATGCTATGATCACACATATTGTTCAGTGTGCCACATGGATGATTTAGTATTATTTGACTATGGTTTCACCTATTCTTATATGTTATCATATTTTACTTCTTGTATGAATATGCCATATAATTCCCTTGATGTTCTTATTTATGTATCCATACCGGTGCGGGATTCTATTACTGTGAATAGAGTCTATTGATCTTGTGTGGTCGTTATTTGTGGTTATGAGACGAGGGCGGGCCTGTTATTAGTAGACATGGTTTATTTTCAAATAATTTTTGGAATGGATTGGTTATCTCTGTTACATGATATTCTGGATTGTCATGCTAAGAAGGTGACCTTGGCCATGCCAGACATATCGAGGTTGGAGTGCAGAGGTTCACTAGGTAGCTGCATGAGTAGGTTGATATCATCTCTGAAGGCTCGACTAATAGTAGAGAAGGATGTTTAGCGTACCTGGACTTTGTTAGAGATGTTAGTGTTAATACTCCTACACTTAATTCAATTCCAATAGTGAAGGAGTTTCTAGATGTGTTTCCTGCAGCCCTACTAGGCATGCGACTCAATGGTGATATTAATTTTGGTATTGATATGGTGTCAAACACTCAACCTATACAATTCTATCGTATCACATGGCTCTAGCTGAGTTAAAGGAGCAGTTGCAGGAGTTGTTAGATAAGTGATTCATCAAACCAAGTAATTCTCCTTGGGGTCCACCGGTGTTGTTTGTGAAGAGGAGGATGGTTCCATGAGGATGTGCATTTATTGTAGGCAATTGAACAAGGTTACCAATAAGAACAAATAATAATTGTCTCGCATTGATGACGATTAGAGCTCCAAACATTCCTAATATGGATTTTAGGATCTTGGTGATGTCTTTTGGTTTGACTAATACCCCAATAGCTTTCATGCATTTGATGAACTATGTGTTCTAGCCCTATTTGGTTTCCTTTATTGTTGTGTTATGTATTTGTGTATTCCCATAGTAGGGATAAGCACGAGCAGCATTTGAGGATTGTCCTTAAGATTTTTAGGGAGAAAGAATTGTATGTTAAATTCTCCAAGTGAAATTTCTAGTTGGATTTAGTGGCATTCCTAGGCATGTGGTATCTAGTGATAGAATCAAGGTGAACCTGAAGAATATTGAGGCAGTACAGAGTTGGCCTAGACATTCTATAGCTATTGGATTAGGATTTTCTTAGGTTTGGATGGATATTATCGCCTCTTTGTAGAGGGGTTTTCATCTATTGCAGCTCCATTGACCAAGTTGACTCAAACGGGCGCTCCACTCAGATGGTCTGACGAGCGAAGGAGAACTTTCAGAAGCTCAAGACTACTTTGATTAAAGCTCTAGTGTTAGTTTTTCCTTCATGATCGAGGATGTACACTATTTATTGTGATGCTTCATGTGTTATCCTTGGGTGTGTATTGATGTAGGACAGTAGTGTGATTGTCAATGCACCACGCCAGTTGAAGTCCCATGAAAAGAACTATTTGGTCCATGATTTAGAGTTGGCGGTTATTGTTCACGCGCTCAATATTTGGAGGCACTAATTATATGGTGTATCTTGTGAGGTTTACACTGATCGTCAGTCTTTAACATTTGTTTGAGTAGAAAGATTTGAATATGAGGCAGCGGAGGTGGTTGTAGCTATTAAAGGATTATGATATCACTATCTTGTATCATTCAGGTAAGGCAAATATGGTAGCAGATGCCTTAAGTAGGAAGAATGAGGGCATGGGGAGATTGGAAGTTATTCCAACTGTGGAGAGACATTTGGCTATGAATGTTCAGTCTTGGCCAACAGATTTATGAGATTGAATATTTCTGAGCTTACCAGAGTTCTTGGTTGCATTGTTATGTAACTGTCCTTTTCCGAGAGTAACAAGGCTCACCAATATGATGATCCACACTTATTGGTACTTAGAGAAAATGATGCAACGAGGTGGTGTTTAAGAAGGTGGCTATAGGAAAATATGGTATTATGCAACTTCCAGGTCGGATTGTGTTCCTAACGTTGATGACTAGAGGGAGTTGATTCTTGAGGAGGCTCATAGTTTGCGGTATTCTATTCATCCAGGTGCTACAAATATGTATCGTGATTTTAAGAAGCATTATTAATAGAAAAGGATGAAGAAACACATTGTTGGGAATGTTTCATGGTGTTTGAATTGTCAACGGGTCAAGTATGATCATAAAAAACCAGGTAGCCTACTTTAGAAGTTTGATTTATGTGAGTGGAAGTTAGAGATTATTTCTATGGACTTTGTCATAGGTTTACCAAAAACGTTGAGGAAGTTTGATGCAATTTTGATCATTGTTGATGGATTGACCAAGTCGTCGCATTTCATTCCGGTTATTACTTATTACATTTCAGATAAGTTGGCTCAGATCTACATTAGAGAGATTGGTGTCTTGCATGGTGTTATTTTCTCTATCATTTTAGACCGCGCCATGTAGTTTACTTTGCACTTTTGGAGGGCCGTTTAGAGTAAGTGGGGCACATGGGTAGAGCTCAACACTGCATTTCATCCTCAGACGGGCAGGCAATCTAATCGGACCATTCATATCCTTGAGGATATGTTAAGGGCATGCATTAATGATTTCGGAGACCAATGGTATTTGTTTCTACCTTGGCGGAGTTTGCATATAATAGCAACTACCAGTCTAATATTTGGATAGCTTCGTGTGAGGCCTTATGTAGGAGTCAATGTCATTCTTTGGTAGGTTGGTTTGAGCCTGGTGAGGATAGGTTGTTGGGTACAGACTTGGTCCGTAATGCTTTGTACAAAGTGAAGTTGATTCAGAAAAGGCTACGCACAACTCGGTTCAAGCAGAAAAGTTATACAGATAAGAAGGTTTGCGATGTGGCATTTATGGAAAGTGAGAAGATTCTTCTTAGAGTTTTGCCTATGAACGGTATGATGAGGTTTGGAAATAAAGCAAGTTGAGCCTGAGGTTTATTGGTCAATTTGAGGTGTTGGAGAGAGTTACAGAAGCTGCTTATAGACTAGCTTTTCCTCCTAGTCTTTCAGGAGTTTATCTGGTGCTTCATGTTCTATGCTTCATAAGTATCATGAAGACAAGTCGCATGTTTTAGACTTTAGCACAGTGTAGTTAGATGAGATTCTTGATTATGAGGAAGAATTGGTGGTAATTTTGGATAGGTAGATTCGGAAGCTCATATCTAAGGAGATTGTGTTGGTGAACGTGCTTTGGAGTGACCAACCGAGCGAGGAGGCTACTTGAGAAGCTGGTCAAGTATGAAGAGCAGATATCCGCATCTTTTCAGTAGTTTAAGTACATTTCTAAACCTGCTCAAGGATGAAAGTTTATCTAGGGAGGGAAGAAGATAACGACTCGGTCAACTATTTTGAGTATTTTGAGTATTTGAACCCGTTTCTACTAATTAATGCTTCATGTATGGGTATTTGATGATTTGTGACTTACAGGGATAAGTGGTTTGGTCTTCATGCGGTCAGGAAAGAATTTGAACACTTAGTCTCATTTTGGAAGCCTTAAGTTGGAAGAGTTTGACCAAGGTTTGACTTTTATATAAACAACCTTGGATTGGTAATATGATAATTCTAATAGGTTCATATGATAATTTTGGATTTATGTGTATGTTGGAATTTGGAGATTGTTAGAAGATTTTGAGCATATTTGCCAAAAGTTAGCAATTTGAGGGATTTGTAGCATTCTTAAGTTTGACTTATAGTTGAATTTGATTATATCAAACTCTGAATATTATTCTGGGAATTGAAATATGTTCGTTCTGGTGTATGAAACTTGTGTGAAAAGTTTGGTTGTGATCTGAGTTGGTTAGGCATGAATCAGATGTTTGGCTGGGAGTTTAGAAGTTCTTGAACTTAAAGAAAGTGTCACTTGTGGATTTAATGCTTGATTCTTAATTTTAGATGTTATTTTAATATTTTTGAGCTTACGAGCAAGTTCGCATAAATTTTTTATACTTGTGTGGATGTTTGGAATTGGGCTCGAATGAGTTTCAGACTATGTTGTTAAGTTTGGAATTTATTGGTGGTGCAGTCATCATATTTGCGATGATCTGCTCGCAAATGTGAGGTCCGCATTCGCGGACTTGACCTCACATTTGCGATAGTGGGGTGGGAAGGAAGCTTCGCAATTGTAAATTTAGTGTTCGCATTTGCGATAGGTGTATCACATTTGCGAGGGTAGTTCCGCAATAGTGAGGGGTAGGTCGCATTTGCTGACTTCTGAGTATCAGAGGTACCAGTTTGCATCTGCGACCTTAGATTCACAATTGAAAATAATAGTTCGCAATTGCGGCATCTTTAACTTGGTTAATAGTTGGGATTTCCGGATTTTAGATTATTCTCTCATATTTTGAACTCTAAACTTGGAGAGGGGCAATTTTTCTTAGAGATTTTCACAAAAGACTTGGGATAAGTGATTTTTACTCATATTTTGTATTATTTCAAGAACCTGCATAGATTATTAACATTTAAAAAATGAAACTTTGGGATAAATTTAGGATTTTTCCTACAACTTAAGAGAATGTAAATTGAGGTTTTGAGCTATAATTTGGACTTGGATTTGAAAACCAAAATATTTAGGCTCGAGCGGTTATGGGTGTCGGGATCTACCCCTTGACTCGGGTTTTGACCGTGTGGGAAAGCATTGACTTTTGTAGACTTCTAGAAAATTGATTAAATATTGAAGCTTTATTATTTGGAATCTATCCCTATGATTTTATTTAACGCTATTAAGTATTAGTTAGCAAGATCGAGCCGGTTGGAAGTGATTTCTAAGGTAAAGGCAATTTTGGAAGGTTGATTTGGGCTTGTTAAGGTAAGTATCTTGCCTAATATTGTTGTGAGGAATTAATCCTTAGGCTATGACCTTATTTCTCTAATTAGAATGTGTGAGAAGCAACATATATGTGAGGTGACGAGCGCATATGCGGGTGCTATGTATGATTTTGACTGGATTAAACTTTAGACTTCTATTATGCCTTGTGTGGGTTACATGCTTTCTATGATTCATGTTTAATCATTTTTATGACTACATGAACTTTTGAGTCATGCTAGAGACCAAGTGTAGGGTTTGATTTCTTGTTTGAGCATAATACTTATTATTGTATGGCGTACCCGCCTAATCTAAGTTGTAGTTACACACTTCGTACATGCATACACCTTAACATGCTATTTTCCTCAGTCCATGAGCATATGACTTGATATCCGTTGTTCGTATACATATATTCTTGTATATGCTTTATGTGAGATAGTCTTGTTTGGCAGCTCGCGAGTTGTCTGTGCGGTTGGTATAACTTTGCATGTGAATTGTTCGTTATAATGACCCAGCCGATCGTTTTGAGAGTATTAGCCCCCAACCCCTATTTATTGCTCCCTCTATTTCATTTTATGGTTATGTGGCTCTCCCGGACGTTTGGATTTTGGTTTTAGAGTCATATGGGACACATAGTCCTTAATACGGAAGCTTAAGTCCTAGGAATTGATCGTAGCTTGAATTGTGTGAAGGCGGCTCTGGAATGGAGTTCTGATAGTTCCAATAGATTTATAGGGTTATTTTGGTCTTAGGAGCGTGTCCTGATATTGATTTGGAGGTCTGTAGGTCATTTCAGCGTTAATTGGTGAAAGTTGGAAAATTGGATGATCTTTGGAAAGTTTGACTGGGGATGGACTTCTTGATATCAGGATTGGTTTTCGTTACGGAAGTTGGAGTAGGTCCATAATGTCAATTATGACTTGTGTGAAATATTTGAGGTCAATCGGACTTGATTTGATAGGTTTATGCGTCGAATATTGAAGTTTGAAGTTCTAAAGTTCATTAAGCTTTAATTGGGGTGCGATTCGTGTTTTTAGCGTTGTTTGATGTGATTTTAAGGCTCGACTAAGTTTGTATGATGTTTAAAGACTCGATGGTGTGTTTGATTGAGGTTTTGGGGCCTCAGGTGGATTACGGGTGGTTAACGGGCCAAATTTGGAGTTGATTGAATTGCTGAAGTTAGGCATCAGCTAGTGTAATCGCACACGCGGACTCCTCATCGTAGGTGCAAGCTTGCAGAAGCGAGATATGGGGAGCAGGTGCGGTCTGGAAGGGCTTGGCCAGTGGTTGCAGGTGCAACGTGAAGGCCGCCGAAGCGGAGTCGCTTCTGCGAAAGGGTGATTGCGAAAGCGGGATGAGTGAGGGATCTGAGGTGCCAAGGCTTCCACAGAAGCGAGTGAGAGGTCGTAGAAGCTCTTTCGAAGATGGGGATGATTGCGCGCAAGTGTGGAACTTGAGAGTTTAAGTGAACTTCGCAGATGCGGAGATTTCACCGCAAAAGCGGATTTTTGACCGCAAAAGCGCAAATGCTCGGCAGTGTTTAAAATACGAAGGGTTTCGTGATTTCTCTCATTTTGGACTTAACAAACTCAATCTAAGGCGATTTTTGAGAGGATTTTCGAGGGTATTCTTGAGGTAAGTCCCTTGTGATCATTTTTAATCAATAATCTAATTTTCTCATTGAATTTTCCACCTAGTTTGTGTGTGTTTAAGTTGGAATTTGGAGTTTGAGACTAGGGATTTGGAGAGTTTATTTTGGGGGTTTGAGTGGCGATTTGGCATCAGATTTGAGTAATATTGGTATGGTTGGACTCGTGGTCGAATGGGTGTCCGTATTTTGTGACTTTTACCCGATTCCGAGACATGGGCTCAGGTAGACTTTTTGGGGCTATTTCCTAATTTCTTGTTAAAGTCTTGATTTCATTAATTAGATTAGTTTCTTATAGTCATATTTATAGTATGAAATTGCTTTTGGCTAGATTTGGACCATTCGGAGTCGGAAAGTCGAGGGAAAGGCGTTCTTATTGACTGATTGAGCTTGATTTAAGGTAAGTGACTTGTCTAACCTTGTGTGGGAGAAATTACCCTTAGGTTCTGGTACTGTTGTGATATTTGAAATACGTGAAGGCCATGTACGCAAGGTGACGAGTGCATACACGGGCTATATGTTGAAAATTTTGGTTCTTGCTGAGTAGTTCTCTTTTAATTCCTTAACTGAGTTGCCCTAGCCTGTGTAGTCATCATGTTTAGCCTAATGTCGCATGCATTCTTGTTTAAACTCTTACTTGCAATTTGTGCAACATGCTTAATTGAATTACTTGTTTCCTTTATTTGTATCCAGTCTTTAATTGTAGGATTTCTTATTGTCAATTCATTGCTCCTTTAGTTATGAGTTGGTTATTTACTTTTGGGACTAAGAGACGGTACCTCGGGAGATCCCCTGTTGCATATATACTTTGGGACTACGAGGCGGTACCTAGGGGGATCCGTTGTTGCATATTTATTTTTGGGACTATGGGGCGGTACCTCGGGAGGAGATCCCTGTTGCATATTTACTTTTGGGACTACAAGGCGGTACCTCGAGAGATCCCCTGTTGCATATCTACTTTTGGGACTACGAGGCAGTACCTCGGGAGATTCCCTGTTGCGTATTTACTTTTGGCACTACGAGGCGGTACCTCGGGAGCGCCCCTGTTGTTACCCTTATTTGCTGTGTAGTTTTCTTTTTGCATTTCTCATTGTTAAATTCTCAGTTATTTCATCATATTATATTATCTCTTCTGCCTTGTTTCTTTTATTCCAGTAGGGCTCTGACATGACCTTGTCATTACTCTACTGAGGTTAGGCTTGGCATTCACTGGGTACCATTGTGGTGTACTCATGCTACTCTTCTGCACATTTTTTTGTGCAGATCCAGGTACCTTCTACCAACCTCGATATCAGTGAGCAGTGATTACGTGGAGACTTCAAGGTATATCTGCCAGCATCCGCAGACCTCGGTGTTCCCCTCTACCTTTTTGATGTTGTTTTCCCTTATCTTCATTAGGCTATGATGTGTTGAGACATTTAATATTTCTCTTAGAAGCTTGTGACTTATTTCCACCGGGTTTTGGAAATTGCAATCATTTTGAATTGTGATTTTATTTATTTTAGATATTGTGATTTGAGTTTCAGCTTAATATTCAGTTATTTGGTATAATTATTAGGCTTACCTAGTCTTAGAGACTAGGTGCCGTCACGAAATCCTATGGAGGGAAAATGCGGTCGTGACATTCATACAGCGTTTGGATAAGGATACATCCCCCCAGGGTCGTCCTCTCATGTTTCTCCTTGATACCGTTCACACGGATTATGGAATCTGGTCAACGTTTGGACTTTGTGTATCTTCTTTCTATGCAAAATCCTTAGATGTATACATGATTTTTGCCGCATGTCTTCTCTATATGCTAGTTCCAGAATGTATTCATGCCTTTCAATGCATATCCCCTTTATATGCTGAACTATTAGTTGTTCCCGATGATTGAACATATCTTCTTTATGTACCTTGTTGATCTTACATGTACCTTCAGCTTAGATTTTGGTATTGTTGCTTTGTGTATGTGTGTGTGTGTATTCATGAGTTGCACAAGTTTGATAGTGAGTATTATTGACCACTCTCACCACTATCTCATCGGGGTTAATCATGATACTTACTGAGTACATGTTGTTGTTTGTACTCGTACTACATTCTGCACTTAATTGTGCAGATTCAGGAGTTGGACGCAGCTGAGTATTGGGAGCTGTTACTGTTGCGATTGAGACCCAAGGTAGAGCTGCATCCTGATCACAGTCATAGCATCTCCTTTTATCTTTCATTAATGTTATTGTTTCAGATAACATATTGTATTAGCAGACAATTAATCATATATTAAAGCTCATGACTCAGTGTTACCAGGTTCTTAGGATTTTTTGTATTGATTTAGTATTTATCTATAATTATTCGACTTTCAGACTCATATATTATGTATTTGTTATTATTTCTCTGTAATGTTGTATGATTGACTTTCCTAGCAAGTAGGGTAAGACACCATCACGGCCGGTGATGGTTTTGGATCTTGACAATAAATCTTGAATTTTAATAGCTAAGATACATTTAAGAATAGTTTGCTAGACAATGTGGTTGTCGGATGTCGATTTGTCACGACCCAAAATCCCTCCGAAGGAGTCGTGATGGCAACTAGTCTCTAAAACTAGGTAAGCCTAGCATATACTGAAGAGATAACAAATTCTACTAAACAACTATTGAACATGAACCAGAAATTTCTATTTAAACCAATAGTCTCAGCATGATACAATATCCCAAAACTGGTAATACAAGTCATAAGTCTTTCTAGGAGTATATTTAAATAATGAATACATCATGATTCCGGAATAGAAGGAAAAAATGGAAATAAATACAATAGAGGGTGACTTCGGAGCCTGCCAACGTCAGCAGGTGTACCTTGAAGTCTCCAGCCACATCGAGCATAAGTCTCAAAACCGACTCGATCCGAAGCACCTGGTTCTGCACAAAAAATGTGCAGAAGCGTAGCATGAGTACGCCACGGTGGTACCCAGTAAGTATCAAGCCTAACCTCGGTAGAGTAGTGACGAGACCAGGTCAAGACACTCACTGAACATCTAAACCTTTGTAGGATATGACATAAATCTAACAAGAAAGGAATATTTAAAGAAATGCCAATAACAAACATAAATCAGATTACAAACAGTAGTAACGATAAGGAAACACGACTGGCAACGAGAAATAACCAAGTAATTAGACAAAAATATAGTTAGGATACAGACAAGGGTAGACGTGCTCAAGTAGGCAAAACGATGTCAACTCAACTAATCAAATCGTTTCTAATAAACGATTCCAATAATTCCAAATTCTCGTAATCTCATATCATAGATCACATCTTTCAAACCTTTAACACACACGGCGCCTTGTGCCCACATCTTTCTATCTCACCTTGCACGGCAAAATCCACGTGTTGCTCAGTACATAATATACGTGAAAAATGATAATTAGGATGTTCAAGAAACCTTATGCATATATCGAAAAGTAAAACTACAGCTTCTGAACCAAGTAGAAAATCAATGAGAAAATGAGTTTATTTTGGAAATCATTTGGGTAATGAAAATAACCTTTTTAAAATAAATACAACATCGGATAAGCTACTGAATTTAATATAGAATTTATTAACTTACAATATAATAAATATTTCTTTTTAAGTAAAATAAAAACCTCAGATAGGCCAGGGAGATTAAGTTGAGAAATCAATTGAAGTAAAAGATGACAACTAGTATATGGTAAGTATCGAAATAGACGGCGGGTTTTAAGTTAAAAGTCACACAAGGCAGCATGATATTAATTATTATATTTAAAATCACTATATTAGTAACAACTCAGCAGGACAGGATGCAATGACTCAACGTAGTGAATTCACCTAGAAAATTAATTAACCAGAATAATAGTATTAGGAAAAAAAACTCAGGAAATGACGGCAAGGCGATAAGTCAACGACAATAACTCAATCCTCAGAAAAACAGTAAAGAACCGGGAATACAAATTCTCAGAATCTCGTAAGAAAGAACCGAAACCAATGCAACAGAACAGGAAATACAAAACACAAAATATGTTGTGGTGCGCAACCCGATCCCACCATATAATATCAATATCATAATTCACCCTTATTTCACCATATCAATTCACCCTTATTTCGCATGTTGCGACGTGTAACCCGATCCCATCGTACAATATCAATAGCATGCCAATAAACAAAATATGTTGCGGCGTGAAACCCGATCCCACCATATAATATCAATATCATAATTCACCCTAGTTTCCTCATAACAATCCACCCTTATTTCACCTGTTGCGGCGTGCAACCCGATCCCACCGTAATATAGCAATACCACAATACAAATATCCTCTCTTATTTCACCACCTCCCTTATTTCACCTGTTGCGGCGTGCAATCCGATTCCCCCTTACAACAATCTAAATCAACAACAATAATTCAATAAACTCCATTTACAAGAATTTCTATAATCAAGGGTATCAGTACACAACAACAAAGTAACCACATAAAACCCAGAGGAACACAACAACTTTACAAAAATGACAGGGCAAATAAGGTACGTGATAACTAAGTATGCAATCAACAACAATTAGGACAGGTAGCGGATAAGTACAAGACATAGATAAACTCAACAGTTAAGTGGTAACAAGACAATAAGGAAGGCAATAACTTCAATTACGGCATATAAGGCCAAACAACAAGTAAGAAGTACAGTAGGTGCTAACAGTGTCAAATAAGGTATGTAAGAGTAGACTAACAACAAGATACTACATGTTATGACAATTCAATTAAAAGCATGGAAAGACACTAGACAATCTAAATCGGTCAAATACCACATATAGACCGTGTACCCACTCGTCACCTTGCATATACGACTTTCACACAACAAGGTAGCACAATTTACTCAATTCTTAAGGGGTAGTCCCCCCTCCCCCTCCCCAAAAGTTAGGCAAGATACTTACCTCAATTCGACCAAATCAATACTCAAATTAGTTTTTCCTTTAAAAATTCACTTCCGCTCGACTCAATCTAGCCAAAGACGACTTAAATACATCAAACAATGCAAGAGAAAATAACTTCAATCAACAAAGCTATGATCTTTATACAATTTGCAAAAAGTCAACAAAAGTCAATCCCTCGGGCCCGCACCTCGGAATCCGATGAAATTTACAAAATCCGAACACCCATTTCGACACGATTTCATCATACCAAAATTATCAATTTTCGACATTAATTCGTCCTTCAAATCACCATTTTTCATTTTGAAAGATTTTTACAATTTTCTCCAAATTTTCTTTTAGGTTCTCATACATTTGATGTTAAAATCTAATGTATAATCACAAAACACAATCGAAAATTAATTAGAGGTACGTACCCAATGATTTGGTATGAAAATTCTTCTGAAAAATCGCCTCCCATCGAGGCTAGGATTCAAAACATGATAAAATGAAGCTAAGTCCCGAAATGAAAGTCTCAATACCAGCCTCAGATGTTGCATTTGAGACATCAGGATTGCAAATAGGATGCTCGCAAATGCGACAAAAGTATCACAAAAGCGAAGGCTGGCCAGCTCTGTCAAAGTTGCAAATGCGGCATAAGACTCGCAAATGCGAGCTCAGAGTTTTTGCAAAAGCGACTGCTTGTGTCGCAAATGCGCAGCTGCCTAATCGCAAATGCGATGATATAGTTCGCAAATACGAACTCCCCTGCTCCAGCCCATCGTCGCAAATGCGAAAATGATCTCGCAAATGCGGACATCGCAAATGCGGTGAAAACCTCACAAATGTGAGAACGAAGACACCAGCACAACTGAACCTTCTTCCAACACTCCGAAACGCGTACAAAACTCATCTGAGCCCTCAGGGCTCTAAACCAAACACCCTCACAAGTCTGAAAACATAACATGAACTCGCTTGTGTGATCGGAACACCAAAATAACCTCTAGAATCACGAATCTGACGTCAAAACACATGAAAATCACAATGAACTTCAAGAACTTCTAGAATCGCAACTGAGCGTCCGAACTATATCAAATCAACTCCAAATGACACAAAATTTTGCAAGAAAGTTCCAAATGATGAAACGGACCTACTCCAAGTTCCGAAACCAAAATCCGGACTCGATACCTTAAAGTCAAAACATGGTCAAACTTAGAAAAATTTTAAACTTTAAATTGCCAACTACCCCGAATGATGCCGAAACCTTTTAGAAACATCCAAATGAAATTCCGGGCATGCACCCAAGTTCAAAATCACTATTCGGGCCTACTTAACCCGTCAAAACTCTGATCCGAGGTCAAATACTCAAAAGACAAATTTTGGTCAATTCCTTCAACTTCGAGCTTCTCAAATGAGAGTTACTCCTAAAAGTCCTTTTCGAACCTCTCAAAAATCCGAACCAATGATGCACGCAAGTTATAATATACTGTGTGAAGCTACTCGTGACCTCAAACTGACGCCGGACATAATTACTCAAAAGGACCAATCGGCTCGTTACACAATCTAATCCATGAGATTTTGGATCGTGAAAGGTTACTGGAGGAGATAATCATGTCTCACGTAGACTTTCAAACAGTTAGCACATAGCCTTCACATTGTGATAATTGCAGACGTTAAATATAAATAAAATAATATCGTAAAAAGTGACCTACAATATTTGGAATATGCAAATTCATAAAAGAATATAATGTCAGTAATATAACGTGAGTAAAAACGTTACATAGTTCACGCAAGCTACTTTGAAGTAAAGTTTATTTGTATTTTTGCACTTGTATAGGTATTTAGGTGTTACAAGATCTACTTAACTACCTTGAATTTTAGAAATTTGTATATAAGATTAGTATGATATTTAGAGAACTTTCAATTTTTATATTTAATTATTAAGTACTTAAAATGTGACGAGCCCAAATAAAATATTCATATAACGAAATTAACTGACTTCAAAATAATACTAATTGTTCAATCATCTTTTATAATACTATCATAATTTTTCGGTAGGAAGGAATATCGAACTAATCTAGAAAATAAATATTTGATATATTTTAGAGAAGAGACAACAAATGTAAAAGAACTAGTTATTAAATACATAATTTTGTAAAAGTTATTGATATATATAGAAGGGATAAAGAATTTATACTACTACAATAACAAAGAAACACATAATGCAAGGTATACATATAAAAAAAATCAAATGTACCATACTAAAACAGGCATTCATGTGAATAACCTTTCTCCATTTTGTTGTTTTTACATTCAAATGGAAAACCATTATTAATTCCTATAAATCTCCTTTTTTGTTGTAATTCATTCTCTCTTTTTTTTTACTAAGGTAAACCTTTAGATGAACTCAACCCATATAATTCAGCAGATAGAGGAAGAAAAAAAAGATGACATTGTTCCATATCTCAAAAAAACTAAATAATTCAAAACCGACAATCCACATGAAGTGGAACAACGCGAACTTTATTTCTAACTCAGTTATTCGTAGTCAATCTCTCTTGATAACTCTGGTATATCAGATAGAATGGGTAAAGAAAGCACTAAAATTGATAATCCACATAAATTTTTTTGCTCATGATTTCTTAATAACTATTGCTATATGTTTGTCAAGCTAAAAAAAGTTGTAAAAATTTAATAAGAATCAAGAAAGTCGAAAAATACTCATTATCCAGGAGATAACTAAACCCATTTCCATAAACTAATTATATTAGGAGTCCATGCTGTCAACTTACAAAAAGAACCCTATTTTATTACTCTGTTCAAATATACAGCCTTGCCTTTCGGCTCAAATTATGATAACTTAGATGCACCACGCACTTTACATTATCATCCAATTAGTCCAAACTCAAGATCAAACAAACATAAGATGCTAATAAGTCAAATGCTCTCTTACTTCTCAACAATCACACCAACAAACATGGAAAAGAACAAACAAATCTTTTTAAAAAAAAGGGAAGAAAATAGATAAATAAGTTTTTTTCTGAATTTTCAAGGGAAGGCACATTATAAAAAAACAAATATACAAGGACAATATACATATGAAAAACAGAGAAGGAAAGTAAATTTAAAAAAGAGAATCACACCTTTTTGGATTTTTCCTTAACGCTATAATAATGACAGCAGACTTGCAGATAGTTACTTGGTTGGCCAATCGAAACTATCCAAGCAACAAACGAATCAAAAAATAATTTGGTCATGCAGATGTTCACCTTTCATGACAGAAAAAGATCAAAACTTTAGATTCACAATCTGTACGGGAGCTAATTACTACATGTAAATAGTTTCATTCGTGTAGAATTTAGGGTGCATTACTCGAAGGAAGTTACAAAATCATATATATCTTGTTCTACCCGTGATGATGATCAAGAGATCTTGGATGAAGTTTGAGTTAAGAGGCGCGATTGGACGAAGGAAGTTTAAAGGGATTGAGATGAGTAACGTCCGTTTCCTTTTGGGATTCTAATACAGAGTAACGCTCCTTTGTGTAATAGCGAATTTTAGGAATTTAATTTAATAATTTTAACAGATGCAATTAGTATGGAATTAATGAGGTGACTCTTGGAAACCGCCTCTCTATCCTCATAAGGTAGGAGTAAGGTCTGCCTACACACTACCATCCTCCAACCCTACAGTGTGGGATAATACTAGGTATATTGTTATTGTACTCTTGAATATTTTAAATTATCAAATTAATTTTTTCAAAGAGGGCAAAAGACAAAAAAATGAGGTAAAAGAAATAGAAATTCTGGCACAAAAGAATGCCACATCACCCCTCTTATGTCCTTCAATTATATATATATATCACTATTTTTGAACTCTAGTGTAGTTTAATTTTTAGTTGTTAAGTAACTATTATTGTTGATACCTAATTTTGCTCTCACATTTTTCTAAATAGTATAAATATCTTTTTCAAAATATAATTTTTACATTATTACTTAATTTACAAGGTTTATACAAGCATTTTTCATAATTCTCGAAGTTTTTCTTATATTAAAATTATTTGAATAATTGCTAATTATTCTCTTAAATTATTTGCAATAACTCAGTCATATTAATTTATTATTCTACACTCGCACACCTGTTTTAAAATATTTTCTTATATTTTTTCATATAATTATATCTATATTCTCAGTTATTTATGTAATTTTACAGTAATAGCCTATATTCATACATAAATTCTCTTTATTTATATTATTTGAGATAAATATTATTTTATATTTTTATAATGCTAAATTATTATTTTTTATCATTTTAGTGCATAAATAATATTTTTATTTATTTATTTATTAAGCATTTTTATAAATTATTTTTTGATAAATTTTGTGTATTTAAATAGTAGCCCAATTTTAAACCAATTATCGGAGCAAAATTAGCCCATTAGCCTAGCCCAATAACCCCAAGCCCAAACCATACCCCTTCTACCCAACCTGGTCGTACCCCTTTCAAATAACCCGCCCCACTCCCCCTTTTATCCTGGTCGTTGATCTCAAATGATCAACGGCTCATAATAAACCAACGCATCCCCTCATATCTCGATAACCCAAACCCTAGTTTATTCCTCCTAAATCGCTGCCCCTAAAAACTCTCAGCACTCCCTTCATCTCCCAAACCTAAACCCTAGCCGACCATGGAGATTTTTTACCTATTTCTTCCTTATACGTGTCCATACGCGGATTTATTTGCCTTTTCTTGTTACCATTACTCGTTTTATGGTAATGTTCATTACCACTTCACTTATGCCAAGCCAAATCTAGTTTTGATTCTTGGTTCTAGGTGCGATTGTGGTTATATACACTTAAAAGAGAAATTTCTCTCGTATATGGTATATCTCCAATGATTCTGTCATGATTGAGGCTTGTGGCCGATTTGCCCCAAATCCGAATCCAATTAGGATTTTCTTGACTTCTCTTAAATTGATTTTGAATCAATTTTGCATGCTATTCTTTCCTTTTTTTATGATTGATTGACTGTTTTTCCTTGTTTGTGTGTTTAATTTTGCTACTATATAAACTCCTCCCCTAATCCCCTTTAACAGATTTTTAATCACTGTTACTCTCTCACTCTCACTCATTATACTATTCTGGAATTTGAGACCTTGGTCGGCTGAAAGTCAAGGCCGCCGGTACCCTACTACTCAACCTCTCTCTCAGTGTGAGCACTGCCTTGGGTTCATTTGAAGCCCTCAGGAACTCTGACGTACTGAGAAATATGGGATTTTTGTTGTTCTTTCCATGTTACCGATAAGCAAGTTGTTGGTTCTTAATCCCAACCTTATTAGCTCGTTAATTCTGCAAATCGGTGAGTAATAAGACTCTTACGATTTATTATTTTTTATTGGCATTTATGTCTTTCTGGATTTTTGTGAATCGGTATGTTGTTACTTGCCTCTATTCATGTTCATATTTGATTTCATTCTCCTATACCCCCTTTTTGTATATCTGAATTTACTTGGGATTCTGAATTTTGAGTGTATATTCAGTTCATATGTATGATCCCCTTAATCATGCTCTGCTATTTTGAACCCCTATTGTTTGAGTCTTTTCACATGCCTTGTCTTGATCCCTTGTACTGGAATTCTTAGCAGATCATCTCCTATCTCAGAACTTATTTGATTGAGCTTTATTTCTGATGAGTATTTTATGTAGTGATGTTTTAGACTTCAATACCACACAAGAAGATAGGTTAGTTTGTGTGGTACCCAATTTCGAGTGTTGTCTCAGTAGAAGAACTTGGTTCTTCTTCGTGTTCCAACTTCTACTATTGCGGAATAATAAAAAGCAGTAAAGTAAAAACACAGAGATTTTTACGTGGAAAACACCTGGCTCAAAAAGGTGAAAAAAACACGACCTACTCCTCAGTAGGATTTGCTCAACTCTTCACTAAAAACTCTGAGCCAAACGGACTTACAAAATAAACTCTTTTGTAATCCTAGGACTAACTCTAAACCCTTTGTAGTAACTAGCCCCTAGCTAATTTCTACACACCTCAAGTTAACTCTAACTTGATCAATACGTACCTATTACAATTGCTTCTATGAAAGCTGAAAGATACAATATTAAAAACTCCTACTACAATCAACTAGACTCAATAAATAATCAGATGGAATCGGTTCTCTAGTTGAATTGTAGCCTTTGCATCGCACAATGATTCTGCTAGCAAAAATAACTCTGAGAAATTTGCTTTCAGATTTTGATTCACTTCAGCTTTGTGCATCTTGAATTTCAGCAGAAATACATCAAGTATATATAGTCAGTCGTTGATCTTGTCTTCCAATTCCAATTCAACTCTACATGGGTGAACCAATTCGAATCAAGCTCAACTTCCTTTCTTTGGTTACTTTCCTTGCTGAATTCATCTTCAATTAATCAGATCAGTTTGCAACCTTTTCGTATTAGGAGACAATCTCTTAGTTCATTGATATTTCATATTCAAAACATCTCCTAATCATATATGGTTCATGTGCCAGCTAGTTAGTTTAAGATGTGTGCTCTGATGTACCTGGTTCAACTGGTCAGCCTTTTGTCAATCTTCAAAACTATGCAGTGACATGGGTCAACATGTAGGCTCTATTGTTTCTCCTGCTTTATGTTAGCATGAACTTTATGTGCCAATTACTGTTTCAATGTTCAGTCAAACATGTCGCCATGTAGTGTTCTTTCTCAGTCTGCACTCTTTAACATTGCCTAAAGCTTCTAGTTGAGTTTCAATATGCTTGGCTTCTTCTATTATGCATAAGTTAACTTGCATAAGTCTTAGGTTGTGCATGTTCCATTAACCTTAAGTTAATATGCTTTTCTACCATGATCCTTGGACTTAGAAATATTTGTGATTGAGATTCTTATTGACTGTACAAGCCATGCCTACTTGCTTGTTCACTTGCATTTCTCTGATTATAACTTTGTTAGACCTTCATGCCTTAATCTCCTAGTTTTGAGCCCTTTTTAGGCCTATTGGTGATTTGCTGTAATTCTAAGCATGTGTGCTTGCCATGATCTAAGTGATGTGCCTTCTCGATCTCACTAATGTTGCACATACTACTCTTTCACTTGTTTGAACTTGTATTGTCATTCTCTATGCTAAAGCTACTCTATTAAGGTTGATCATCTGCTTGGAATTATCTTAAGTTGCTTTTGACCATGTCTGTGTTTAGAACCTCTTTAGCAATAATTTGCTTATGTATGTTCTGTCGACATGCCACTCGAATTTGCTTATGCTTTACAGTCCTAAGAAATAAGTATGTAGATTTTCTACTCTATTCAATTTGTTCAACACATAGTCTATTGCTTGTGTGACCATGTCTTTTATTTGGGCTTGGTATTTGGTTCTATGTGGTGTTGGGCTTGGTTGTTGGATCCAGACTTACTAGACTGATCTTATGAGTTGGGGATTTGAGTCTATTGGAGTTGTTGAAGGCCTGGAATATACTGGGTTATTTATATTGGACCTATCATTGGGCCCATAATAGTCTGCTTATGTAATTATTCATATTTAATTCTGAACCTGTAATAATCTTGTAATTGAATAGACGAGGTGATTAATAAAAGGGGTAGGGTATTTTAATTCTCGCACAGTGGGTAAAAAGCATGCTTATAGGACTTATGTGCTCTACTTGCTATTTTAACTCTCGTGTGCTGCACACTAGTAAAAACCATGCCCATAGTAATCACACACTCACTCAACCTGTTTACTACCAAAGCATAAGATTAAGCACTATATTTGTTCCCCATGTCTATTGCTATGTGTTATTGGACATCATGCTTATATGATCACTAATACCTTATCTAGAAAATCATGTCTATAGGACCTTAATTAACCAATTAGCTATTGTTATTGTTATCATGTTGCTCCGCCTAAATAACATGCCTATAAGGATAAAGTGTTATAAAAATTGTCAATTGCTGGAGATCCTTCTTATAGGATATTGTCACTCTCTTAAATTTGTTTATGAGATAAACTTGTCAATGTTAGGTTCTCAGAACTGTTTTCATTGATTAGCTACACCACTACTAGAAATCATGCCTATAGGACAATGTCACCTTCCTAAGACGCATATTATAAAATCAACGCTAATAGTTCTAAGTTTACACATAGTTTTCTACCTCCTTGTTTAAGCCATTAAGAGTACTAATGTTACATATACGATACTGGAATTCAGAATCACTTAGAAACCATGTCTATAGGACTTTTAGTCTTAATTCTGAACCATGCACTTCCTAAACTGTCCGCGTGCATTTGTGTTTATGTGTGGAGATAAACTTGGGCCTTTATTTATTTTTACATTAGGTCCTACTTGTTTTGAATGCCGGTTAGTTTTATCATTTTTGAGCAACCTAAGCAAAGTCTAGAACTACCCAAATAAAGGTTCAATGCCTCCTGGACCATAGGCATGGGACGGGTAGTGCACGCATAGGGTACGACTTAAAATTTAATTAGAGTGCTTCTAGGTAAATAACTTTAACATAGTAATTGGGTAGCAGGAGATGATAGTCTGTGCTTGCTGAATAACATGAGCAACTCCTATCTAAAGGGAGTTGCGAAGTATTATTTGTATCGATTATCTTATAATGAACTTCCCGGCCTTTGTTTATTTGATCACTTAGTCCAAATATAATCCACATAGTTCTAAGTTCGGCTGGAACCCACAGTTGTAGACCTTGAAGAGTGCATAACCCCTTCTCTTTGAGGTAATTTGATCCCTTACCCGATCTTAGGTGACTTTGACTAGTCAAAATAGAATCATTTGCAAGTAGGTGCCCTAACGCACCTTAAAAATCATTAGGTGGCTACTCTTGTCTTTTAATAACTATTTAAAAGAGTGTCACACGTCGAAACCCGATTTCGCAAGAAAAATGGGCGCAACAACTATATTTTACTAAACTACCAAGTAATGCACTATACACAAATTTATATTCAATTAACTAAATAATGTTCCTGGATATATATATATATATATGAACAAAAAAAAAACAACCTACAACCTTCTTCTGCAGGTTTCCGTTCCCATTTTGTTCTTTAACCTAAATCCTACCTACTTCTCCACCAAATACTTCTACTTTTCTCTTTCTCTATTCACTTTTTCCACCGGCCACCAGAACAACTGTGACGATCCGGTCGATCGTCTCGAGTGGTGTAGCCCCGTTTCCCTTATTTTCTGCTTCTTTTATGTTCTACAGGTGTTATATGACTTATCGGGTTGGTTGGTTCGGGTCCGGAGTGTTGTCATAGTGAATTGAGACACTTAGTCTCTTAATCGGAAGCTTAAGTTGGAAAAGTCGACCAGATGTCGACTTATATGTAAACAACCTCGGATTTAAATTTTGTGGTTTCGTTAGTTCTGTTAGCTGATTTTGGACTTAGGAACGCGTCCGGAATATGATTTGAAGGTTCATAGTAGAATTAGCCTTGAATTGGCGAAAGTTGGAATTTTGCCAAATTTGACCGAGAGTGGAAATTTTGATATCGGGGTCGGATTGGATTTCCAAAAATTAGAGTAGGTTCATGGTTTCATTTATGACTTGTGTGCACAATTTTAGGTCAATCGGACGTGGTTTGATAGGTTTCGGCGTCTTTTTTGGAATTTGGAAGTTTAGAAGTTCATTAGGCTTGAATCCGGGTGTAATCCGTATTTTTGATGTTGTTTGGGGTGATTTGAGGGTTCGACAAAGTTGTATCAGGTTATAAGACTTGTTGGTATGTTTGGTTGAGGTCCAAGGGGCCTTCGGTGTGTTTCATATGCTTAACGGATTGAAATTGAGACTTAGGCAATTGTTGAGTTTTTTGGTGTTCTGGTGTTTCGTACCTGCGGTAGGGAGACTCGCACATGCGGAAGGAGAGGCGCAGGTGCAGTTTGGTCAACTTGGTCTGTGAGCACAGGTGTGAGAAGGGGAGTCGCATCTGCTCATCCACAGATGCGGAAGCTGGAGCGCAGAAGCAGACAAGGGTCCGCAGGTGCGCACACGCAGGTGCGACCACCTGATCGCAGAAGCGGGAATCGTGATTTTTAAGTGGAATCTGCACCTGTGATGGATGTTCCGCAGGTACAGCATCGTAGATGCAAAAGTGGGTCCGCAGATGCGGAAAGCCTGGGCATAACATATAAATGCGAGACTCCGAGATTCTTCACCATTTTCACTATTTTGAACTCGGATTTTGGAGGATTTTGAGAAGGATTTTGAAGTGATTAATGAGGTAAGATCCTTGTGTCCACTTATCTTCAATAATTATGTTTCCTCACTGATTTTGCACCTAGTTCCTGAGTTTTGGAGGTGAAATTTGGGGGTTTAGGGCTAGAGAATTAGAGAGTGAATTTTGGGGATTCACGTACGGTTCGGAGGCCGAGCCCCACCCCACATGACCAAATGGTGTCAGATTTTGATAAATTTGGTATGGTTAGACTCGTGAGTGAATGGACTTTTGGATTTTGTGACTTTTGTAAGATTGCGAGACGTGGGTACGAGGGCGGATTTGAGGAAATTTCGATTTTTAGCTTATAATTTCGTATTTTTTATGGAATTGATTCCTTTAGCCTATATTAATTATATCGTAATGCTTGTGGCTAGGTTCGGGGCATTTGGAGACTGATTCGAGGGGCACAGGCATTATGGAGTAGGATTTTCCACGATTTGAGGTAAGTAACAGTCTTAAATCTTCTCCTGAGGGTATGAAACCTCGGATTTTGGTATGATGTGATTATTTTGGAGGTGACGCACATGCTAGGTGACGGGCGTGTGAGCGTGCACCGTGGGGGATTGTGACTTGGTCCATCTTGTGAGACTATAAAGTCGAATTGCTTATTGCTAACTACATGTTCCCTCAATTTTATAGAAATTTGACGGCCATTCATGTTAGAAACCATGCTTAGGCCATACGATATCATTGTTGGGACCCGCAACGGTCGTGTACTTGTTGAACTAGCTACTAATTAATGTCTTGTACTTAGTCACAGTTTTACTTGCATATCATATCTCCGTCTCCTCTTATTTTCTTGTTGATACCTGTTATTATCTCTTTTGGGGCTTATTTGTATGATTTTTGAGAGCCCGAGAGACTAGAGAGGTTAGTGACTGAGATAGGGCCTGAGCGCCGAGCTGTGAGCTATGTGAATGTATATGGATCGGGTTGCACGCCACAACGAGCCTGAGGGCTGAATGTATATGGATGGGGTTACATGCTGCAACGAGCCTTATGACTACTTATGTATTGTGGATCAGATTGCACACTGCAACGAGCTTATGGCTACTTAAATGTTGGATCGGGTTGCACGCCGCGACGATATAGCGCTTGGGCTGAAGGAGCCCATTCGGAGTCTGTACACCCCTAGTGAGTACTGGTACCTATTGAGTGTGAGTATTGAGGATTGAGGATTGAGAGCTGAGTGTTGAGCTATTGAGAGCTTGAGTGACTATTACCCTGAGAGTTGCATTTGTTTTTCTTTATTGCTGCACTTAGCTGAATTATGTCATTGTTCTGAACTTTTGGAAAATATTGTATTCGATTTTACCTGAACTTAGTAAATATGCAACTGACTTGACTTAAATCGTCGGAATTGAATCATGTCTACTGTCATTGATGACAAAACTGAAATGAACTGTTATTGTATAGCTCGTCACTACTTCTCAGTTCCTTATTTATTATTGTTACTTACTGAGTTGGTTGTACTCACGCTACACCCTGCACTTCATGTGCAGATCCAAGTGTTTCCGGTCACGGAGGACGTTGATCTCGTGCGTGGTTGAGTATCAGAGATTCACAAGGTAGCTGCCGACGTTCGTAGTCCTTGTCTCTCCTTCCTTGTTATCTTTCTTTTCTGTACTGGTATTTTGACACAGACTCTTGTAGACACTGTTTCTTAGATTGGTTGGCTAGATGCTCATGACTTGGTGACACCCCGATGCTTGGGGATATTTTTCTGCGTTGTATTTTGAGTTTAACTCTTATTTTTATGAAAACTCTGTCATATAAAAGCTTTTGGTTTATCTTTTGTAACATTTGAAGTATTTTGAAAATCGTTTGCCTAGTACCATCGATAAGAGCCATCATGACAGGCTAGAGTTATGGATCTTGACAACAACAATCGGGGGGGGGGGGGGGGGGGGGGGGAGGGGGGGTCTTAAACCCTAAACCTAAATCTCTCAAACAAATCTCCAAAAAAAATAATATTTTTTTCTTAATGAAGTCGCAACAAACATGGAAAAGAACAAACAAATCTCTCCAAAAAAAGAAGAAGGAAGAAAATAGTTAAATAAGTTTTTTCTTAATGTTAAAGGCAAGGCACAGGATAAAACAACAACAAATATAGAAGGAAAATATACGTATGAAAAACATAGCAGGAAAACAAATTTAAAAAACAGAATCACACCTTTTTGAATTTTCCTTAACAATATAATAATGACAATGGATTTGCAAATAGTTACTTGGTTGGCCAATCGAAACTATCTAAGCAATAAACGAATCAAAAAAATAATTTGGTTATGTAGATGTTCACCTTTCATGGCAGAAAAAGGTCAAAGGTTTAGGTTCACAATCTGTACGGGAGCTAATTACTACATGTGAATAGTTTCATTCGTGTAGAATTGAGGGTGCATTACTCGAGGGAAGTTACAAGCTCATATATATCCTGGTCTACCCGTGATGATGATCAGGAGATCTTGGATGAAGTTTGAGTTAAGAGGCCCGACTGAACGAAGGAAGTTTAAAGGGATTGAGATGAGTAGCGTCTGTTTCCTTCTGGGATTCTAATACAGAGTAACGCTCCTTTGTGTAATAGTGATTTTAGGAGTTCAATTTAATAGTTTGAACAAATGCAGTTAGTATGGAATTAATGAGGTGACTCTTGAAAACCGGCTCTCTAATCTCACAAGGTAGGGGCAAGGTCTGCGTACTCACTACCCTCCCCAGACCCTACAGTGTGAGATAGTACTAGGTATGTTGTTGTTGTACTCTTGGATATTTTAAAATATCAAATTAATTTTTTCAAAGAGGGAAAAAGGCAAAAACTAAGGTAAAAGATAAATAGAAATTTTGGCACTAAAGAATGCCACATCACCTCTCTTGTGTCCTTCAATTATATATGTATATACATATATTTGTTATGAAATTATTATATTGTGGATGTCCATTTATTACTCTGCTATAGATAATCTTCCTGAAGAAGATTATCCATTTAGTACTCTGTTGAAGTTTATCTACAAGCAGCTGATGCAGGCAGGTTGCAAGTAACTCAATGAAATGATTTGCAACCGCTTCTTATTAAACAGGAAGGTTGCAAGCAGCTCATGCAGACAGCTTACAAGCAGCTGAAGAAAAGCCTTGCAGCTGCTTCCTGAAAAGCCTCGCAGCTGCTTCCTTTCTTCTATAAATAGAGGAGTTTTCAGTTAATTATGTACATGGGTTTGAAAGTTGAATAATATATCGATCTCTCTCTATATACTTGTCTTTGATTTATTTACTTTATAGTCTTTATTTTATAACACGTTATCAGCACGAGACTCTGCCTTGAGCACTTACTTTGAAAGATGTATTACCATAGTTATCCTCGTCCAAAGGCATCGGTTCTCACTGTAAGTAAGATCAAATTGTTGTATTCATGGATTTCTACCCTTTTTACAGTGGTTTGAACGATTGATACTTCTTTGACGTCGGTATTTTATTTCCATATTAGCAAAGTAAGCATGGACATGATTCCATGTTTGGCTTAAAGGTTTTACTATATCACTTTGTCTTTATGAACGATAAATTATTTTCCTTTATTGTTTTGCTGTCTTGAAGTAGGTTTGTAGCAACAGACTTGTGACATTAGTTTTTGCACTTTCATATATTGTTGAATACTAACTATTTGTTGAGTTGAGTTTGCAAAAGTTTATGGATATAAATCAGAACCAATCGCCATAATTAAGCGTTCTACTCAAAAGGCTAGTACTTCCTACATATCAGGAATTCCTTTATTTTTTGCTACTAACAATATAATTTTTGTTCATTGGCCCTAAGGAGCATAATTGGTTCATTTGACAATTTAGGCCTCAAATTTGTTCCCGGTGAACAAAATTGCAAAGAGACATCAAATTTGCTCCTGTAGAGCGTCGCTTGAACTCCAACAGAATTCATAATAAGCGTACGATCACCAGAAGTGGTTGGATGTTTCGTATATCTCATTGTAATAGAATTTTATTAACCAACAGAAGTGGTATATACCTATGACCACCAGAAGTGATAATTTAGGCTTGCTATGGTTACAATGAAGATAAGTTAGAGAAAATTTCTCTCTATTACATACATACCTCGATTTGCTCATGAAGTAGCAAATATATTAAAAGAGGTCAGACACAATCACAATTTAATGTGGTTATTGCACGTTCAGATAATTATGCTTCATCTATTGAAGGAAGAGAACTTTATATAATATTAGTCCATTCCATGAAGTGAATGTGACGATATTAATCAAGCTTGTAAATATGAGCGTGCTCTTAATGTGAATATATTACGATTCACCTTCAGAAGAGGTAATATGATTGAGAGAATATATATACTCAATATTTCGTATTTTGAGTTTGCTCCTGGAGTAGTAAAACAATTGATTTTTTCTCCTGAAGTAGGAAAATATTATGAAATTGTGTCTTTCTGTACTTAAACGAAATAATGGGCTATTCAAAATTATTTTTGAAGCACATTTTCATTCCTTGGGCTGAATGAAAAAAATACCACAACTCACCTCCTGAAGAGCTCGAATAACAGAGGACATAAATATTATTTTGTGGCATAAAATCATTGTCGCATGTACCTGTTGTACGTAAAACATCTTGGATAATTTTATTAAATATCGCTCTAAGGCAAAAGCATTCTTGTAGAATATTTTCTACTGCAACCACATCAATATATTATAGTTAGTTATTGAGTTCCCCGAAGGAAATAAAAGCTTATGTATCTTTCTCAGAAGGATGTAATGACTATGTGGTTGCCGCTTCGATATAAAATATTCAGATGTTAATAGCGTTTCTCCCTGAAGGAGACATTTGTCACAAAGTTGGTGGTAAAAATATTGAAATTCTTAATTTCTTATATTTATAAATTTTGTATAGTCTTTATATTGTTAATTTGATTATGACTTCTTTTCTCATGTCACCAGAAGTGTCTGAGCGATATTTGGTAGTACAAAATTTATCAAAAACTCCTGAAGAGCTAATTCTTTGTCTAGAAGACACATGACACTAGTAGTGTCCAAATAATATTAGATTGTGGATAGAAATGAAGGCTCTCGAAGAGCTTATATACAAATATGTCATTCATATTATATGATTATGTTCAAAACATATGTTGTATTAAACCTGAGGTTTACTAATACAAATGACTATCATATTGAGACTACAAATGATTAAAAGATTGAAAATCTTCCTATTTCCATAATCATAGAGGGTAAAATAATATATATGTGAGAAGTTACCCGTCTTATTCTTCAATTTGTACTACATCATGTATCACAGTAAACTAGAAGTTTACTAATACAAAAGCAGTCACAATAAACCAGAAGTTTTACTGAGGCAAAAGTAGCTACAGTAAATCAGGAATTCGTTGATACAAAAGTAGCCACAATAAAACAGAAGTTTACTAATGCAAACGTTTATGACATAGTAAACTAGAAGTTTACTAAGAGATAGCACATGCCATAATAAACTCGAATTTTTCATTTGCCATTTTTAAATGAGCTATTTGAGAATTTAGATAAGCATATACTGAAGAACTGGAAGATTCTTCAAGAATTCTCTTGTGTTGCTTGTTCTCATAATAAATTGATTATACCAGCTAAAGTTGGGACTAAGACCCTAATCTGAAATATATTAAAGGTGAATATAGGCTCATTCACCTATCATGTGAACCACTTATATGTGCATATATGAGATGGTTACATGTATGTTTATTGTCAACCTGCAGTTTGACATTTGAAATTGTTTTATCAATAAGAGCATAATCTTTAGATTATGAAATCAAGATAGTTTATCTTGATGATTCTGGTTTATGTCCAAACTAGTTTTGCATTGAATACCTCATATTAAAGGCTAAACTATTGCTTATGAGAACAAGCTTCCCGTGTTAGTCTAAGATTTTCTAAATTGCATACAACAGCACTTGTATGCATTAGACCAAAAATATATGATAAGTCCTCCCCTCACAATTGGTTTAGGATCAGAAACCAAATACTTTTACTATCTAATAACTTTTGATGTGTGGTACATGATTAATTTCTCTATCACAATACACGAAGATATGTTTCCCAAAGAAGATCGGGGATATATGTTAGTTTTTCTAACATTTGGGGGATGGAATAAACAGCCAGAAAATATGCTATATGAATCGAATTATCATCCTCACACAAAAGATAATTCAAGTTAAATGCCAGAAGCATTTGCTGATCCAAAATTAAATATCATATTTCAGCTGCGAATGCTTCTATTAAAATTAAAGTCCCTGAAGGATGGAGTTTACTGTACACATGAAGCGTGGTAGACCAATCGATTCCAAAGGTAAGAATCCTTGAAAAGAATAGGAGAAAATGATCAAAATGATCATAATAAGGAGGAAATGAGCTCTAGAAAAGCCCACGACATAACATTTCATGAAACTCCAAAAGAAGTTCAGGTACCTGAAAATAAAGAAAGTGATGAGATCTCACAAGTTATGTCGCTTGTGAATCGATACAAAATAATTTTCGACGATATATTTGATACAATATAGTGCACAATACTGTAAAAATTGTGAGGATCGGACCTGCAGTCCAGACACTTGAAGATGTCATGCCATTTAAATGCAAGTCATAACATATATGACTCATTTGATTAAATCTATATGAATATCCCTGAAAGATTTAAAATTCATGAAACATATAGTTCAAAGTATCGAGAAATGTACTCGATCAGATTGCAAAGGCCATTGTACCGTTTAAAGTAATTTGGGAGCATATGGTATTATCGCCTCGGTGAATATTTGGTGAAAGAAGGTTTATGTAAGTGATGTTATTTGTCCAAGAATTTTTATAATGAAGATGTTATCAGAATTTGTTATCCTTGTTGTTTATATTGATGACATAAATCTTGTTGGAACTCCGTAAGAGCTCCAAAAGGCAATTGAATATCTTAAGAAAGAATTTGAGATGAAAGATCTTGGAAACACAAAACTTTGTCTTAGTCTGCAAATTGAACATTTAGCAGACAAGATCTTTATCTATCAATTTGCCTATACAGAAAGGGCCTTAAAATGCTTTTACATGGACAAAGCGCACTCATTGAGTACACCAATGATTGTTCGATCACTTGAAGTGAATAAGGATCTATTCCGACCTCTAGAAGAGGATGAGGAACTCCTTGGTCCTAAAATACTCTATCTCAGTGCAATTAGTGCACTTATTTATCTTGCTAATGCTAACAAAGATGGTGAAGATCGTATTGGTTATGCAAATGCAGGTTATTTATCTGATCCCCATAAAACTCGGTCTTAAATCCGGTATGTGTTTACATGTGGAGGTATTGTCATATCATCACAAAGCCATCTATTGCTGCTACTTCTTCAAATCATGCTGAGATAATAGCTACTCATGAAGCAAGTAAGAAATGTGTATGGTTGGGATCAGTGATTCATTTTATTCAAGAAAAATATGGTTTGGAAGGTGATAAAGGATCCATAATTTTATACGAAGATAATGTTGCATGCATAGCCCAATTGAAGGGATGATTTATAAAAGGAAATACAACGAAGCACATTTCACCAAAATTATTCGACACACATGATCTTCAGAAAAATAGTGACATTGATGTGCAACAAATCCGTACAAGTGACAATCCGACAAATTTGTTCACTAAATCTTTGACAACTTCAACTTTTGAGAAGATTGTGATGACTCGCCACGTCATCATGCCACGTAGGCACCATTTGTCATATATTAATGCCATGTGGAAGCTTACATAAGAGGAAGGCTAGTATTTGAGAAGATTCTAGAGAAGTATGGGCATTTCCTTTGGAAGACCCTAGATCCTTATGGAATTGCTAGGGAAGTCCTTAGAATCTTATAGGCTTGTCGAAAATTCTAGAGGGTGTACTTATTTGTAAATATTAGGGACTTGTGTAACAATTAATATTTACACTTTATCCCCTAGGAGACTAGTATATAAAGAGGGCCATCCATTTGTTATTCATCAAGAAAACAATTAAAGCTCTCTCAAATACAAAGCTTCCTTTAACAATTCTCTTGTGTTCTTTCTACCATTCTCTTAGCAATCTTGAGTGTAGTAAGGCTGACTTACCATAGTAAGAACGTGAGCAAGTTGTGCAAGATCGTGAGTGAATTGTCAAGTGATGCACGTGTACTTAGTTAACAACCAAGGACGTGACAACGTGATATCAGAGCGAAGGTTGCAACTAAGGTAATGGTGAACGACGGAGAAATTAACGCTACCAACACCCAAGCCAACGTCATTCAGGATGCTGCTGGCAAGAGCGGCCGTAACAAAAAGAGGAATGCCACCAATAACTGCCAGGAGGTGCCACCCGAGTTTGTGTCAAGCGAAGGGCTTACATCCCAGGAAACATCTGCCACTGAGGCGAACGAGGATGAATTGTAGCTCCTTCCCGAGGACGTCTTGCTCGGTAAAGAGTTGGTGATAAAGATGAACGGAGGGATGGACGCCGTGGAGATATTTGGCCAACATTTGGGTAAGGTGGAAGGCACCCTTAGTGTTCTTGAGGGGCACACTCTTGAAGAGATTGAGAGTATCCAAAATGACTTGGAGGGACGTACATAGACCGAGATGGAACTAAGGCAAACCATCACTGCCTTAGAGTGCAGACTCGTGGAAGCTTTAAGTACTATCGATGCCATGAAAGCAAAGATAGAGTCACACGAGGAGCATGACAATGCTGGCGTGACCGAGGCAGCCAATAATGTTGTGGTGATGAGGGAGGTCAAGATCGAGGCTCCCAAACCCCCAGTGTTCAAAGGTGTTCGTGATGCACAAAAAAGAAGTGAAAAACTTCCTTTGGCACTTAGAGAACTACTTCAGGCACGGAAAAGTGAGGGACGACGAGGACAAGATCAACACTGCCGTGTTGTACCTCTCAAAGGCCGCCATGCTATGGTGGAGAAGGAAGATGGCCGACGTGGATAAAGGTATATGTACTATTAGCATGTGGGATCAGTTCAAAGCTGAGTTCAAGAGACAATTCTTCCCAAACAATGTCTTGTATGAGGCAAGGCGCAAGCTTAGGGAGTTGAAGCAAACATGGAGCATACGTGACTATGTCAAGCAGTTCACTACCCTTATGCTTCAAATTCCCAACCTGACCAATGATGACTTGTTGTTCCACTTCATGGACGGGTTAAAGAATTGGGCTAAACAAGAATTACAACATCGACAAGTCACAGATATAGACCAAGCCATAGTGGAGGCTGAATCATTGATGGATTCCAGGCACGACAAGCACGACAAAGGCAAAGGCAAGGAGTCAAAGGTTAACAATGTTGAAGGCAGGGAGATCGTGGCAAAGGCAAGGAGATACACCAACAATACTACAAGACTCAAGATTCCAGAAAGTCGAGTTGACGTCAAGGCTACGCCGAGAAGAAGGAGCAGGCCGAGAAGAAGGGATGCTATATATGTGGAGGGTCGCACAACTTCAGGAATTGTCCCGACCTCAAGAGCCTTAGTGCCATGGTCCGAGAATGAAGGGAGCAGCAGGAAGGAGAGAATTCGAGAACCGCACAGTTGGGTATGATCGGATTATTTGGTGATGTCACGAAGCAAGCTATCCAACCTACCGAGAATGGAAATCAGTACGTGGATCTCACCATCAACAACAAGCCCACTCGTGCAATGGTGGATATTAGAGCAACTCATAATTTTGTGACTGAGGCTGCCGCAAAGAGACTAGGATTGAAGCTTGCTCCAACCAACTCTCGCGTCAAGACCGTGAATGCCGAGCTACAAAATGCTAGTGGGGTAGCTAATGGCGTTGGTGTCAAATTGGGAACATGGGAAGGTATGACAAACTTTACTGTAACCGCTATGGATATCTTTGACATCATATTGGGGCAAGAGTTCTTTAGACATTGTCATACTTTGATCGACCCCTACCTCCAATGTCTCTTGGTTATGGAGAGAGAAGGAGCTTGCATGGTACCTACAATGACTATGCCACACAGACAGATCTAAGCACAACTATCAGCCATGCAGGTTGTCAAGGGGATCAAGAAGGGGGAGCCGACGTTCCTGGAAACCATTGCAAGTCTAGAGGAGGACAAGAATTTTCAAGAGATATTGTCGCCTTGCATAGAGAAGTTCCTTGAGGAAAACAAAGATGTCATGCCCGAGGAGATGCCTAAGCACTTGCCGCCAAGGCGAGAGGTGGATCACAAGATTGAGTTGGAGCCAGGGGCTAAGCCACCCGCATTTTCCCCATATCGTATGGCACAGCCCGAGCTAGAGGAGTTCAGGAAACAATTGAAAGAGATGATAGATGTTGGTCACATTCGCCCATCAAAGGCACCTTTTGGCGCACCAGTATTGTTCCAGAAGAAGACGGATGGGTCGCTGCGCTTGTGCATAGACTACCGAGCACTTAATAAGGTCATAGTGAATAATAAGTACCCCATCCCACTCATTGCTGGCTTGTTCGATAGACTTGGGCAAGCCAAGTACTTTACCAAGGTGGATCTTCGCAAGGGCTACTACCAGGTTCGCATCACAGAAGGGGATGAGCCGAAGACAGCATGTGTGACGAGATATGGAGCCTTTGAGAGGTTGGTGATGCCCTTCAGCTTAACCAGTGCACCGACCACATTTTGCACCCTTATGAACAAGATTTTTCATCCCTACCTTAGTCAGTTCATGGTAGTCTACCTAGATGACATAGTCATCTACAACAACACCTTGGAAGAGCACATGAAACACTTAAGGAAGGTTTTCCAAGTCTTGCGGGAGAACGAGCTATACATCAAGAGGGAGAAATGTGAGTTCGCACAATCAAAGGTGCACTTTTTGGGCCATGCCATTAGAAATGACGAGCTACGCATGGACGAGGCTAAGGTACGTGCTATCCAGGAGTGGGAGGAACCTACAAAGGTAACTGAGTTGAGATCCTTCCTTGGCTTTGTTAAAAACTATCGTCGGTTCATCAGTGGCTACTCAGAAAAGGCCGCACCATTGACTGAGTTGCTAAAGAAGAACAAGTCATGGGTTTGGACGAAGCATTGTTAAAAGGCGTTTGAATGTCTTAAGGCAGCTATAACAGAGGAGCCAGTCTTGGCATTACTTGACTTTGCCAAGACATTTGAGGTGCACACAAATGCCTCAGACTTTGCCATTGGGGGTGTCCTGATGCAAGATAGGCATCCTATAGCGTTTGAGAGCCGTAGGTTAAATGAGACGGAGCAGCATTACACGATGCAAGAGAAGGAAATGACTGCCATCATGCATTGCCTTCATACACGGAGACATTATTTGCTCGGGTCAAGGTTCGTGGTCAAGACCGACAATGTAGCTACTAGCTACTTTTAGACGCAGAAGAAGCTCACACCAAAACAGGCTAGGTGGCAGGATTTCTTGGCCGAGTTTGATTATGTGCTGGAGTACAAGCCGGGCAAAGGTAACGTTGTAGCCGATGCCTTGAGCCGGAAAGCCGAGCTTGCTGCAATCAGTTAAACAAGATGAGATATTAGTGAGGCTATAAAATAAGGAATGCAACATGATCCAACAACCAAACAACTCATCAAGTTAGCCAACCAGGGCAATACGAGACATTTTTGGGTCGAAGACGGCCTACTACTTACCACAGGTCGGCGGGTCTACGTGCCTAAGTTTGGAGACATTAGACGGCGGATCATAAGGGAGAGTCATGACACAATGTGGGTTGGTCATCCAGGCCAACATCGCACTAGGGCCTTGGTTGAGTCAGTCTAGCATTGGCCACGTATGCGAGATGACATAGAGTGTTATGTGCATACTTGTCTTGTTTGTTAACAAGACAAGGTTGAGAAACAAAAACCCGGAGAACTTTTGGAGCCACTACCAGTTGTAGAACGTCCATGGGAGAGCGTGACTATGGACTTTATCACTTGCCTACCGAAGTCCGACGGGTATGGTACTATTATGGTGGTGGTGGATAGATTTTCCAAATATTCCACCTTTATGCCCACCTCACCAGGTTGCGCTGCCAAGGAAGCCGCGAAACTATTCTTTAAGAACGTGGTGAAGTATTGGGGCTTTCCAAGGCATATTATCAGTGATCGAGACCCCGTTTTACTGGAAACTTTTGGAGAGATTTATTCGACATACTTGGCACGGAACTGCACTTTTCCACTAGTTTCCACCCACAGACGGATGGACAAACGGAACGGGTCAATGCCTTACTAGAATGCTACTTGAGGCATTATGTAAGCGCGCATCAGAAAGATTGGGCAAGGCTCCTAGACATCGCCCAATTCTCGTATAACTTGCAACAGAGTGAGTCCACGGGGCAGACACCATTTGAGTTAGCCACACGCCAACAACCACAAACTCCACATTCATTATCAGCCGCGTTCGAGGGAAAGAATTTGGGGGCTTATCATATGGCCAAAGGATGGGAAGAGCAGCTTAACACTACTAAGTCCTATTTGGATAGGGCAACTAAGAAGATGAAGAAGTTTGCAGACTGTAAGCGGCGTCCCACAGACTATAGAGTTGGGGACATGGTCATGGTCATGGTGAAGTTTAACCCAAGACAGTTCAAGGCATTAAGGGGCATGCATCAGAATCTGATTCGCAAGTATGAGGGGCCGTTTAAGATTGTTGCCAAGATAGGAAAGATCTCATACAAGCTTGACATGCCATCGTATCTTAAGATCTACCCTGTCGTCCATGCCAGCATGCTTAAGCCATATCATGAAGATAAGGATGATCCGAGTAGGGGCAAATCAAGTCGAGCGCCTATGACTATCACCTCCTCGCGTGATAAGGAGATTGAGGCTATCATAGATTATCAGGCCAGGCCAACAAGGGCAAAAAGCCACCGTTATGTTTCTCGTCCATTGGAAAGGGCAATCACCAGAAGAGGCCACGTGGGAACGATATGAAGAGTTGTGGTGATTCAAAGATAAGATCCGAGAGTTTATGCAGTAACATTGCGCCGCAGTCGTCGCAATATTAGGTGGGGGAGAGTGTGATGACTCGCCATGTCATCATTCCACGTAGGCGCCATTTGGCATATATTAATGCCATGTGGAAGCTTACATAAGAAGAAGGCTAGTATTTGTGAGAAGATTCTAGTGAAGTATGGACATTTCCTTTGGAAGACCCTAGATCCTTATGGAATTGCTAGGGAAGTCCTTAGAATCTTCTAGGCTTGTAGAAAATTCTAGAGAGTGTACTTATTTGTAAATATTAAGAACTTATGTAACAATTAATATTTACACTTTAGACCCTAGGAGACTAGTATATAAAGGGGGCCAACCATTTGTAATTCATCAAGAAAACAATTCAAGCTCTCTCAAATACAAAGCTTCCTTTAACAATTCTCTTGTGTTCTTTCTACCATTCTCTTAGCGATCTTGAGTGTAGTAAGGTTGATTTAGAATAGTAAGAACGTGAGCAAGTTGTGCAAGATCGTGAGTGAATTGTCAAGTGCCGCACATGTTCTTAGTTAACGACTAAGGACGTGACAAGATGGTATATAATATTGGAATGCGGAGACTCAAATATTTGAAACAAGGTTTTCATCAGGGGTAGTGAAATACGCACTGCACTCTTTTTCCCTTACTAAGTTTTTTCCCATGAGGTTTTTCTTGTAAGGTTTTTAATGAGGCAACTGGAAATGCGTCTAAATATGTGTACTCTTTTTTCTTCACTATGATTTTTCCCACTGAATTTTTCCTAGTAAGGTTTTGACGAGGCACATTATCTTTAATGAATATCCAAGAGGGAGTGTTATGAAATTATTATTTTGTGGATATCCATTTATTACTCTGCAATAGATAATCTTCCTGAAGAAGATTATCCATTTAGTACTCTGTTGAAGTTTATCTACAAGCAGCTGATGCAGGCAGGTTGCAAGCAACCCAATGAAATGATTTGCAGCAACTTCTTATTAAACAGACAGGTTGCAAGCAGCTCATGCAGACAACTTACAAACGACTAAAGAAAAGCCTTGCAGCTGTTTCTTTTCTTCTATAAATAGAGGAGTTTTCGGTTCATTACGTACATGAGTTCGAAAGTTGAATAATATATCAATCTCTCTGTATACTTATCTTTGATTTATTTACTTTACAGTCTTTATTTTATAACGAGATTTATATTTTATGCTACTATTGTAACTATTTTTGAACTCTAGCGTAGTTTAATTTTTACTATAGTTGTGAAGTAATTACTACTCCAAGTAATGGCACTATACTTATCTTCAATTAACTAAATAATTTGACTGGATATATATATTTTTACCGAAACAAAAGGAAAAAAGAAAAAGTAGCTACAGTCTCCTTCTGCAGGTTTGCATTTCCATCTTGTTCTTCAACCTAAAACCACCCTTCCTAAATCCTACTTGCTTCTCCACCAAAGACTTCTACTCCATTTTCTCTATCTCCATTCACTTCTTCCAACGGCCACGGGAACAACAATCGGGCGTCTTAAACTCTAAACCTAACTCATTCAAAACCCTAAAGAAAGCATGGACTTCCAACAACCGCATCCGTATAGTAGTAGGCCACCACAACAACAACCACCGTTACCGCCGCCACCGTCCATGGCGGATCCTCACTATCATCAACAACGGCCGCCGGTCCCACCACCTGGTTCATGGTACTCGAACCAATTCCAATACCACCCACCCCCACCTCAGCATTCTCCCCCGTCTTCTCAGCCACAGCAGTGGGGTCCACCCCCTCCTCCTCCTCCTCCATTTCCTGTTCCTTCTCATGGGCCTTATCATATTCAACAACAGGCCCAGGCTCAGTATCCACCTCCTCTTCCCCCAAGGCCTCAATCCTTTCCTCATGGAAATCAGGTAATTAATGCAGCTGGCATTCTGCAAAAATATAAGGGGCATAAAACTTAAAGTCTGCTTATAATACTAGTCGGGAAATGGTGCATTTTGAATATGTTTGTATAGTAAGAACACTAAAATGAGGGATAAGTTCATTGGTTATACAGTTACTGAAGCTAGATTAGGAACTATGTTCATTATGGATTATGACGAGGCTTGCGTATTGTTCTATTCTAGTTATCTGTTAGTCTAGGATAAGTTACAATTATATCAAATGCAAAACTTATTTGGTTTACTTAATCCGTGCGACTATTTTTTTCCTTTGATTTGTGGGATTTACAACGGTTGTGAGACCAATAATGTTATATGGGAGCTAGTATCAGCCTATAACACTCGATAGATTCTCAAGATTAAGTGTATTAGAAATGCAAATGCTAAGATAGATGCGCAATTATATAATATTAGACAAAATAAAAATAATTAGATTTGACATAATGTACAAGTAGCACATATAGAGGATAAAATGGGAGGTTCTTTTATATAGTTTGAGCATGTTTTGGGTTGATTTTCAAAACTACATTTGATCCATAGTGTCATAGGCTATGATGATTGAAGGTATGAAAAAGGGATGAGGTAACCTAAGTCATGTGAAACTAAGTTGTCATACAACACCTATTAATCTCTAGCTTCAGGCTTCAGCAAAGAACAAAACACACTAGGAGTAAATGATCCATATGGATGATGCTAACTAGTTGAGATTAATGTCTAATCATGTGGATAGTCTGGTCTGAAGATTCATGTAGGCGATATTAATTTTTTGGGATTCTTTTTATTTTGGTTAGAGATTTGTGCGTCAGTAGAAAATGTAGAGAATCCATATTGGACATAGTATAATGAGTCCGTATGGAGCAAGCTGGATATTGAGGATTCATATAGCCAAGTCCAAAAGTTTGGAATTGAGGTGTAGTAGTTGTTACTGTTGTTGTCGTGGTTACATGGTTTCCTTTCTGCTAATGGATTTTTTATGATATGGTTGACTTTTTCCAATTAAAGATTCACACTTGCTTGCAGGACTGGGGCAATATGAACTGGGGTCAACAGCAAAGTTGGGAAAACTCAGGTTTGGAAATATAGTAATAATTGGAGTCTATGCTTGTTTAGTAATTCATTAGGCTTTGGGATCTAGTTTACTGGAAATTGGAATCCATTTATGGTTGAAAATTGTTTGGAATCGAGTGCTAGCTGTTTCTTATTTCTTAGACACTATTTCTCGGAGTAGAGGCCACTTCCTTTAAATTTATTCATGATGTTTAACTCTTCTAGTGCTTCTGCTTCTTGTTCCTTTTGTGGGAACACAGACATGCTTAAAAAATAACTGGATTTATTTGTTAGAATTCAAATGTTTAGACAATGTGTCACAGTTTTGGTATATTCCAAGTTCTATATAGTTCTATGTGTCATTCATGTCATGTGGGACCAAACGATGCTCTCTTCTGCTTGAGTTGAAAAGATAAAATCCAAGCTGTTGTTGAGGAGGTTTGCTAAAGAAGATATTAATCTCTTAACAAGGTCATTAGGTCTTAGGGGCTCAAAAACTTACTTCATTAGGTCTTAGGGGCTCAAAACTTACTTTTAAAAAGTCATTAGGTTAGAAGCTCAAATATGAAAACTCCGTTCACCATACGAGAAGAGGTTTTTGTAGAATTTAATGGGTTGCTCTATCCAATTAGAACTCTGGGATTATCACTGATAAAAAAAAACCCTGGGATTGTTCCCTCCTGCCCTTTATTTATTTATTTATTTATTTATTTATTTATTTATTTATTATTATTATTTTTTTGTTTTATTTCTCTTTAGCACGGGCCATATTCAAACTTTGTGGAAACAGTATTTAGCTTCTATTGTGATGTGCACTTGTATATTTCCTTCTATTTTACCCATCATTAAGGACTCCTTCCTGCCCTTGGTAAATGAAAGTAGAGAAATTTTGCATGGCCTTTTCCTGTTCGACCTCTGGTACTTCTGTGCCCTAAAGATTACATCTACTATTAATAGTAGCACCTAGCAATGAAGATTGGGCTGCAAAGGCCCGAGCATGGGCAGCTGCCAACGCTGCTACTGACTATCAGCACCAGCACTCGCAGTTTACACATGATAGCAGGCTGGAAGAGCAGAGTCATCACTATGGGCAATACACTCAATCTGCTGATCAACATTTCCAAGACATTCAACAACCACCAGTTCTGCCAGCAAGTAATCAACACTCTATGAATCCTGTGGCACCTCCTCAGAGAGCATCGTTTGGCCATTCACAGGAGCCTGCCTTCTTCACCTCTGGGCAACCTACTTATGTTCCTGATATGCGTTTAACTTACACTGCTAGAGATGGAAGTTTCACTGGAGATTCAGTTGCTTCATTCCCTCAGCAAGGAAACTCATCCATAAGTCCATTAGTCCATCAGCAGGAGGTACCTTCTAGTTATTCTTCTATTGCAGGTAAAAAATTTAGTTAATATATAATTTTGCATCTGAAGTTACTGTGCTTTTGGAATTGTTTCTGTACAGGGGCTTTTAGATAATTTTTTCTGCTTTATGTGGCTTCTAGTTACTCTTTGGGAAGTTTTGTTTCCTTGAGCCTTTGAGGCATAAGTTCAGTAGTTTCATGAGGATATCTATAATCCTTTCACTAAAATTTCATGGTGCGATGGTTCCTGTTCTTGTTTAAGGCTTCAGCGCGAGGGTATTCACTTAAGACAATTGATGCTACTGTATCTTGATTTCATGGAATATTGGCTCCATCATGCCAGCATATTCTTTCCGTTCTCCATCCTGCTAACTTGATGTTTTGTTTTTCAGGAATACTTCTGTTTTGGATAAGTTGTTCCCAAAGATTACAAAAAGAGGAACAGTTAAAAATTAGATACTATTTTGAAGTCCACTTGAGTTGATGTTAATCACACTATATATATATACTTTTAGGCAATCTCCTTGTTCTATTCAGCTAGAGTAGGCAGAAAGGATTTATATGATCTGCTTCTACTTGTCAACGGGAACTGCTTGATTGCACATTCCTTATGCGTGCCCCTCCGTTGATTTTTCTGCAGTTCTTGCTAATAATTTAACGACCTATTTAAATCCTACTTGGGATTGGCGGAAACTTGGTCTGTCCAATGATTATTTCTTCTTCTGTATTTTCTCTATTGAAATTAGATTGATGGAGGAGAGAGGATTCAATTTATTTGATTGTGGCGAACGAGGAAGATTTAATTCTCATGTAGTGCATTAGTATCATCTAGGAAGAATTACCGACACAGTCTAAAGGAAGTGAAAGCTGTACGAAATATATCACTTATGAAGGAGTACAAATATCATGAGACGCATGAAAAATGCAAATTAGTATGGCAAAGTAACTGTTTGCAAGAATGAAAACATCAGCTCAACTTGAAGATACAGTTGCTTAGAGAGTTCTACAGTTTCAATTTTTTAGTTCATTTGCACTCATCTTTTTTCAGGTTATCACTGTGTTGGTACCTATACCAATAAAATACTGTTTCTTACACCAAAAAGACCAAGTATTTCAAACATTGTAAAAAAATTGTAACTAAAAATTTTCATTTATCTTTCTTCTCTTCTTCAAACTATTTGTTTTGTTCTGCTTTCATGTCTCGGTAGGCTCTGTAAGAGAAGTCAGTCTTGTATCCATAAAGTTTTTGGGTAGAACGAAGGCCAAAATTGAGGGCCAGAGTCTCAAGCAGCATAAGTTTGATGCTGCTGACAGAGAGGTTCTTTTTGAAGGGTTCTTTCCCTATATAGGGTAGTTTTACCTTCAACACATTTGATACTTGTGCACGTGCGTTGCATTTATCTGAACAAATGTGCAAGGGAAAGCCATTTATTTTTGTAACATAATTTTAAATAATAATTAGGGGAAAGGTTACGGTTCCATTAAAAAGTATACGTTATTATCTACTAACAATCTGTAGTTTATGCATGAGATATAAAACCTTACCACAGGGTGAGACTTCTCTCTCACTGGCTTGAATTTGCTGGACACCTCTTGCCCGATGGAACCACAAATTTAACAGGAATAAACAGGCCGGTTCTTGTAGCAATTTGTTTGTCATGTATTAACAAATCATCGAATTGAGAATCCTACATTTCTTAAAGTTCAGGAAACTTTATTATTATGAAGTCCTTGTGGTTGCAAATCCGATGGTAGAGTAAAATGTTCTGTTGATTTCCAAGTCTTCAGTATCTGAGTGCTCGTTCTAATGTCAGGTAAAGAAGAGGCTGGGAATCAAAATGAGCCGTTCTATGGTTCTTCACCTTTTGGCAACTCTACTCAGCAGCATCATGCACAACCAATGCCAACAGCACCCAATAAACCTGCAGTGATGGAAGAGCATCGTTATGTGATGGGTCCTGATCTTAGTGATCAGCCTTTGGACTTTGCACCTCATTTTAATCATGAGCATGACCGGCATTCCCAGCCCTATTTTGTTCGTGCTGATTCAGGAGGCTCTGTGGGGGTTGCAGATCCTGTTTCAGCAATGCCTTCCAATTATGCATGGCCTTCTTCTGCTGCTCCTGGTGCCGTGTATCCTCCTCTTCCTCCATTACCTCCAGTGGGGTCTCAGGTTTTATTTTAAACTCTAAGGTTAACTTACATCCAATGATCTAGATGCCATAATAGAGCTTCCTTATTGTCACTTTATACCGCAGGTTGATCCTACTGTCATTGGAGCTTCTCCAGTTACTGAACACACTGGACCATTCTTTGGAAGAGTACAGAGTTCAAGCTTCAACCCAACTGTCCCATCGGTTGGTGGACACTTTGGTGTAGGTGCAGGGGCTGCCCTGCATCCTCCAGCAGCTTTTCCAGCTGATGCATATGGGATTTCTGAGCGACCTAAGAAGGTTTGTATGCTTGTTCGATGGGCATTCATTTTGTAAACTACAGAGTCATGATTCATCTGTATGTCTGGCATTTTTTAGGCTGCTGTGCCAAACTGGCTTAGAGAGGAAATAATTAAGAAGAAAGCTGTCATCACAACTTCAGCTCCAGACCGTCAAAAGGAGGATTCTCAATCTATTGAAGATGAAGGTGTTGATAAATCTTATCGGAAAGGTGACCAGGCTGATAGCAAGAGCATCGATTCTTCAAGGTCAACTGAAGAAGAGGATGATGATGAGGTCAACTATTTTATCTTGATTACTCATTCGACTCAAGAAGTTACTTTTTGTTGAATTTGTTGTGTAAGAAGTCTGTTCACTTGGCGTAATATACCCTTCTGCTGGATTATACTGTTTCAAGGAATTCATTGTTTTGAAGCTTTCCTGTTCCTTTTTTTTTCTTGAGATAAATTTTTTTTTGGGTAGTTTCTTCTTTGACAATTACCTTAGACACGTCATAAAAAGTGTGGGATTATCTGAACTTTTACTTGTCCATGCAGGTTGAGGTAGAAGCAGCACGAACTGCAGCAATGAATCAGGAAATAAAGCGTGTCTTAACTGAAGTTCTTTTAAAGGTTACTTATGATTAGTGTGTGATCGATTTCTTTACTTCATTTTTGCAGATCATTAACTGGATGCTGTTTTTACAGGTTACTGATGAACTATTTGATGAAATTGCAACAAGAGTTCTTAGCGAAGAAGATGCCACTGTTGATGGTTGGTGTCTTGTGTTTTTCAAATCCTTCCCTCTTTAAATTTTTTCTTTTTCCATGTCTTTGCTCCCAGGTCGTTTATGTTGGGACTAAGTTGGTCTTCTTTGTCTTTTAAGTTGAGCAACAAGCTGGTGCTTCCAGCCAGAAGGTATCAGCATCTGTTCAACCTGTTACAACTCCCAAGGCCTCTGCCAAGGTTCTGATACCACCCAAACTTAAGGATTCTCATTCAGTTGAAGCCAGTGAGAAGTCTACTTTCAGTTCTCCTGGGGATCTATTAGGCCTTGCTAGTTATGCATCAGATGATGAGGATGACAATGAAATCCAGAGTTCTGATAAGCAAAAGCTCAAAGAGCATGACAATGGACGATCTCATGAAGAATCTGAGAAGCATGATAGATCTCCTGTAAACCTGGAGAAAAATCCTCGCGAAATGAGTCCTAATGTTGGAACTGTTAGGAATGTTGCTGTCAGCTCTAAGTTGACTGATGACAGGACAACTAGATATTCTGCTCATGAAGATGCTGGAGGCTCCTTTAAGACTGAATCAAGAGTTCCGGAGGATAAGATGCTGGGTGAGAAGGATGTGAAAACTGAAAATCCATCCGAGACTCTTGATCTCAAAAGGACTAAGGTAGATAATTCCAGAAGTGAAGACAAAAGAGATAAGTCAGATAAAAGTGGTAAACGTGAAGTTAGAAAGGGTTCTGGCACAAATGATAATGGTTTTGACATTACAAGCTCGAAGGACAGAAAAACTGAGAAAGAAGGAAACGGTAGGAACCATGAGGAAGGACATATTAGAAAGGAAAAGGCGGACGATCTAGATGGTTCAAAAGATAGAGTGAAAGAGAGAAGTCGTAAGTCAGGGGAAAAAGCCAAGGAATCTGACTCAAAGCAAAGGCCCTCTCCTTCTGATGTCAAGGAAGAAAGAAAGGAGAAAGAAAGACACAGCAGAGCTGGTGTTGCAACAGATAATGGAAGAAAAAGAGAGAGAACAAAGGATGAGAAAAGAGAAAAATCTAGACATAAAGAGGAAAGGGTCTCCAGCAGACGTAAGAGACATCGTTCATCTTCTATTGATAGCAGGGGTAAAGAGAGCAAGGACAACTCTGTTAGCCGTGCCAATGATTCCAGTGATGAATCTTTAGATGATTCTAGAAGGTTTTATTTTTTTTTTAATTTTTTTTTAATTTTCTGCTATTTGGTGCAATACATTGACCCTCATGTAATTGCTCATCTTTTTTCTTGTGGATTGCAGGAAGGTGCATGCAAATAGACACCGACCACCATCGCCAGTCAGGTCAAGGAAAAGGTAATTTTGAAGGGGCCTGAATGCTCTGATTATTGTTTCCATTAACTCATACATAACAAAATTTCCTTATAAAAAAAAAATTGTTCCCATTTAACTCAAAAATCTCAAGATCAATGTTCTGTTCACTAATTATTTCACGTTTAGTTGGTCATGAGCTTTCATTTTCCTTGCACAATGATATCTTGGTGTTTTTTGGGTTTAGGAATTAACTGTTCACTATTTAATTGGCGTAAGTAATGACAGTGGGTTGGGTAGTCCCAGAGATTTTTGGCCCCTTTCTCTTTTTTCATTATTTTTCTTAGATCTTTAACTCTATTATTTACTATTCATATTGCATGCAAACATTTATGACTCCTCATTGTCTGACCTTACGTTCAATAAGGTATATGAGTCTTAAGAGATATGGTGGAACTAACTAACATCAGGTAAAGGTCATGCAGGTAACTTGCTTCTGTGTGAAAGAATTAAGCATACTTCCAACAAGAGAGTCAATTATTTGTGGAAATGTCAAAGAACTTTTCATTAGGTTGGTGCTTTGGTCTAAATAAATTAGTATTCTGAGAAGAAACTTAGTAAAAACCTTACTAAAGATCGATTGAAGTATAAAACTAGTCCAGTGAATAATTTGATGAAGAACACCCATGGAGGCATGGACTGATGAAAAAACGTACTCCATGGACAAGACGGTGCACTTGAGTCAATAATTAAATGTGCTTAGGAGGCTGTATAACAAGGGCATGGTGGGGATTTAATCATTGCAGGTACTTATGGGTTAAGACAGCTAGACATACCTCAGCAAAGTAATCCTGGTTTCTTTCTCGTTGTGCGTTTGAATAGACTTATAATGACTTAGAGGGATAATGTAAGAAGAAACCAATGAATAATGTGTCACTGTTGCTGACTCCTAAGATTAAAAAGGGCAGTCCGGTGCACTAAGCTCCCGCTATGCATGGGGTCCGGGGAAGGGCCATCATGGTGCTATTATCTGGTCGAATAGCTTTGTTAAAAATCAATCTAGCATCAATAATTTGGAAGGCATATCCACATATCTTTGCAAGTGTTGTACTTGCGATCTATCTGATTTAACATCTAAATGTTTTAAAAAGAAAATGTGGACGCTCATTAGGTCACCCAGTTAAAGATGTGCTGGCCATGTTCCCTTGCTGTTGTTTATATCAATTAAAACTATTAACAGTACTAATACCATATATTCTAGTGGTCAACAAATTAATTACTCAGGTTTAGATTGTTTACTCTGTTGTCTGCTGCTTTTTGCTTGAGTCATTGCTTACTCTGTAGAGAATGGTCTCTATGGACAGGATTATTAGTCTTAGAGTTTAGATGCTATGTCTTTTTTAAAAAAGGCTTCATGGAGAACTCCTATTTCTAGTACTTATATAGATCCATGGTTAGATTAATTGCTTGTTGTTCCAAATTCTTGTGCTCATGTCTTCTCCGAATCTTTTCGTCTAAGGTGGTTTTTTGAAGGGGTGATTTATTATGTCAAGAAAATTTGTAAGAGTAGGACTAATGTCTGTTGAATACTGTTCATGTGGATATTAGCCCTTGAATGAATTAGTCAAATCTCTTAGAAGAGATGACTTTCTGGTAAATTCCTTGAGGTTTTCTATTACAGATATCTAGGTAAGTTTTGATGTTTCCGTAATGAGTACAGGTTTCCTCATAAGGGACTACTTAGCTAGAATATCGGATTCATCCTCATATGCATATTGCATAAAGGATTATACAATTTTCTTTTGAAACGATAATTTTTGCACTAAATTGGTAGATTCCATAGTTAATTTTTTTTAAAAGGATACAAGTTCCATACTTATAGTTGTTTTAAAATTGTTTACTAAAAGAGTAAATTCATCCTTCATTAAGTGACTTTTTAAGCGTAAATGAAATTCCCCACTATGGGGATTTCTCCTATATCAATAAAATTATTCACCTTATAAAAAACAAGTGTAAGTGGTATTCCTCAAAATTACTGAAGTCTTGAATCTTGTACTACCTGGATCAATCTAAAAGTCTCTTTGTGGATAAGTGGCTTCTCGTAAAGTTTATATGTAATCCAACTTTATATAAGGTACCATAAATTATAGAGGTAGTCGGTTAAGTGTTAAGAGGCTCACTAAAATGCTTTCTCAAAAAAAGAAAAAGGGGGGGTGGGGGGCTTATTTAAAGTTGCTATCCCTTAAATGTCTTTTTGATGTTCTATAGTATTGTTCGTCTCTAAAAACAGTATTATAGGTTGTTTCAGGAGCTAGGACTTTTAACTTGTGGATAAATTTTGATTTGAAAATCTAATGATAGTGTTGCTTGATAAAGTGACTAGTTTATTGTTTTGACAAGATCTTCTAAAGCATCTACTGTTACTGGATTTGGGATCAGAAAATTGTATCATTAAGAGGGGAAAACTACTAATTGGCACCGTTGTTTGAATTGGTGAAATTTATGTATTCTGAGTATTTTTCAAGGTTGAGGTAATTCCGCCTCAGAATTCTTCGGCAATGTCTTTAGCTATGTTTCAACTTGAAAATAACGCAACAATACAGAGGTCAAATTCTTCTAGAGCCTGAATATATACAAGGTTGAGAATTTGTATCCAAAAATTCTCTCTTTTTGTTGCCACTTACTGGTTTAGCCTGTAATCTTTTTATTTATAGACATGTTTCGCGGTCTCCTCATAGCAAGCACTCTCAGCGCAAGCATTCTCCTTACCCTGCCAGTGAAAGGATCAGGTATCTTGTTTGGTGTTCTTAAATTTATCGTCTTGATATTTTTCAGTCTTAACCATACAATCAGCATAACTAAGAACATACAGGTGAAACAATCTAATAAATGCACTTTAGAGATCTTATTTTGTTTATAAGTTGGTTCATGTAATGTCAGGGGAAGGAGGTCAAGGTCAAGATCAAGATCAAGATCAAGGTCTCCTGTTCGTAGGAAAAGATGAGCAAAGGAGTACTGGAAGGAAGTTAAGATAGAGTTATGAAGGCCAATAACTTGCATACTCCTATTGGGCATGGCCTTTGGCTGTTAATTGGAGAGCGGATACACCAGTTGACCTGTTTGAAATCCTCTGTTACTGCCTTTGGCTGTTAAGCATGACAATGGATATGCCAGTTGAGCTACTAAAATCCTGTGTCACAGGTTTTGGCGGCCAGGAGGAAAGCTGTGATATCCTCATGCAGAGGATTAGTCATATGAGTGGTTCATGGTGCCTCTATGTTTAGATGAGCTTGCTGTTGTTGGCATTTTCGACAGTTAATTTGTTATAATTTTGAAGTTGATAATTTGGTTAGCTGTAAATTTGTATTTGGAGGTAAAGGTGTCTAAAGAGGAGGTGAACCAAATACTTGAACAAACGACGAGCTTTTTCCATTTTAGAATATTCCTTGGAAGCTTCATTCAGGAGTATGAGATCTCATTGTTATGCTAGCTTATACTGTTGTGAGGGGAATAAGAGAATATTTGGCATGATGTACCCAAAGAAGAGCATTGTGTTCGGGGAATCTACGGAGAAATGAAGAACGTATGCTAACATGGTTGACGTGCTTACGAAACATGAAAGAGTATCAGGTCATGCATGATTTAAGATTTGATGGAGAAGTAGCTGTGATTGCTTCCCAGGATGGGTGATAAATAACCCTGTAGATGCCTATCAGAAGGAAAAAGCCTTGTTAAATTGTGGATCAGCTAAAAAAGAGCTCTTGTATTTTAAGAATTTGGTCTTTTATTCTGGATATCTCAAACAAGAGAAAGGGTAAAGAAGAGAAAAATGAGGAGTGTAAACAATTACTAAAATGTTTTTTATTTACTTGGGACCATTGATACACTACAATATTTCGTAATCATAAAAATAATTGTGTGTATATACAATAGGACACTAATTTGCTTTGAAGGGTGAATTATTTACTAGTAATGGGATGGAGTAGGTTCGAAAAGAGTATATAGAAGGTTCTTATTGCAGAATTGGATTAGTTTGAAATTGAGTTTTTTGATCAACTGGTCAATCAAATTGTGCATCAATGGGAAAATCTTATTCTTTCAGATGTTTGCAATCGAGTAACAATTTCTTTTTAACTTGTAATCCAGTATTCCGTATCAAATTATATATCGAGTAACAAGTAATCCAGCATTCTGTATCAAATTAGTGAGTTATTTCTATTTTACTACACCTCGATCTAAAATAAATTGGGTGGGCTATATTGCGGTCTCCAGTATTTAGATTTAGATTTCTTTGTTGAATCGCTGGTTATCAACTAGCAACTCCCATTTTTATCCAGATTAGTTTTAGTGTACGTGCGTTGCACATTTGTTCGTATCTATCAATAAAAAGTATATGGAATATAGAACAAAAATGAATTATATGTAACAATAATAAACATCGATACAGAAATAACATTCATTTAAATGAAAATTAAATGTTACTACATTGTAGCAACAGTTGAATTCAAAGTAGTTGAGTATCTTCTAAACTTGCAAAGACGAAGATTTTTAAACGAGTTAGCTATATAATATTTTATTATAGTATGAGATAGTGATATTGTCACGTTGTTGTATGAGATAATTATGCTAAAAGTTATCTTGCGTTGTAGAATAAAAGTTGATGAAAAGTGTAAGTTTTCCAAAATAATGATTGTTGGTCCTATCGTAAAAATAGAATCCAACTGCTACATTTTGATTAATCTATTGTTTCTTCGTTTGGAGAGAGTCTTCGTTCTCTGTCTCAACAACATAATCACATATATATGAATTCTACGTCTGAATATATACGGATGTTATCTTTTCATGAAAACATAAAAAATATTTGATTTACAAACAAAATGAAACTATAAAAATAGTTAACATCCTTGTATATTCTTCTAAGCAGGGCTATAGTTTTATCAACTCTATATTCTCCAATCGTTTAATATGATGCCTCAAAGTAGTATTTTTGACCAATTTTATTTCATCTGTACTCTCATGTCATCACATTATTGTTAGTACCTTAATATATCTTCATTTCTCGAATTTGATTCACTGTTTTGTTCATATCAATCACAAAAGTTAAAAATAGTTAAGCGCATCAATCAATCAATCAATCTCTCTCTATATAATTGTGGGAATGAAAAGGTGATGTCTCAAATGCTAGGCTTTGTATTTATCTTTTTCCTCCTTTTCACCCCACTAATGATTTTCAATAAATTTTGCTTTGCACACATCTTGAAGTGTGAGTAATGAGTATCTCTAAAACATAACTTTTCTCACTTTAGGTATTATGTAGGAGAAGATACTAACAGGCATGGGGAAAGAAGAAGAACGAGGGAATCCACTGCCACGCTCCTTTTGTTTTATACTACTAATTAATATTATAGGTACATAAGATTATGAATACTTACATTTTATTCATTTTGAGTTTCCTTAGTATAATATCTTAATCTTTTTTTAATTTTCTTAATGTTTAGTTCAGTTGTTGCTCCTGTTGTTCCTCGGTACAAAATACATTGACTTATGGCATAAATATTTTAAAAAGATCTGAATATTGTAAAATCTTTACTAATTTAATGGTGTTCACTTGTGTTGCCTAGGTGACATAATCCAAATAAGCAAATTAAAGTGGCTTAACATTATGTAAGTACTTTCTCTTAAGCAAGTTGTAAGTTCTTATTTCTCTTTTATTTAGTTACAGTTGTGATAATCATTTTGCTAATATATATATATAATACAACATGTCGTTCTTTACTTTATACTTTGGAGGTTACAATTTTTGAGATCTTCATCTACTTTGTTTTTTGTTTCAGTTTGATTCGTTCAGAGAGAGAGAGAGGATCTAGGCTTATTGTATGTTTTTTATCTACTTTTTCTTAAGCATGTTGTATGTTCTTATTTCTCTTTACCTTTTATTTTTTATTTTTTATTTATTTGCAGTTAATCTTTCAAATTGAATCACGTAAGTTGTGATATTAGTTTTTTCAATATAACACAATATATCTTCCAATTTAAGTAAATGATAATGCAAATTATTATTCATTTTCTAATTAAAAAAATTTAACGAACCCTTCGTTTCCACCAATGAGGTTCTTGACATGCAATCTTAAGTGTCCGTTGCATGTAATTCTTCTTGACTATTGAAAAAGAATTACATGCAACAGACATTTTTCTTAAAATGAAAAAATGATGATAATAATAGTTATAAGTATACATCATAAAATTGGGATTCTGTATTTGACGTGTACATGATAAGAACAACTATGAGAAGGCAACTCTAAGGAAAATATTTATATTAGTGTATAATTTTAGTTTTATACACATGTACAATATATTTTTTAATCTCTTCTATTTCAACTAAACTTGCAAAAATTAGTTTTATAATTATAAGCGTACGACATGACATTGAAGGTTCTATGTTTGACACGTTCATAAAAAGAACAACCATGAGAAAAAGAAATCTGATGAAAAGATTTAAAATTGTGGCATAAAACTAATTTTATAATCATATACTAAAAGAAATTAATCTTTTCTATCTCAACTAGAAAAAAGTAATTTTTATGTTTTCATTATTCTCTTTTTTTACCGCGTCGAAGCGCAAATATATTCACTAGTATAAATATAATAAAGTTGGGCTTTGAACGAGGGACGTGTCATATCTTATATGTAAATTAAAAAAGAAAAAATCCAAAAGTCACCACCATTACGTCTCTTCGGGTTCTCCGCGCCAGTAGTAAATGCTAATTCTTAATGCACATCTCATCCATTAATTATACCTCTTTCTATTAGCCAGATATACTTTTTGTACTATTAAAAATTATCCGTCCTCCGTTATACGGTAGGTCAAAATCTATCCCTCCCACTAGCAATACAATCAAAAAATACGATGCTCCACCGTGACAATCCTAATCCTACCTGGTGTGACATCTGGGTAAGGTAGATCCCACGTAACATGCCACCTCACCATCTTCTTCCCTTTCCATTTCTTCTTCCCCTGCTACCTTGAAATGGAGGTTCCAAATTTTTTCTTTCAAATCTGGATTTTTATAGGTAAATTTCCCATTATCCTTTAAAAACCGTTAACAAAATAACTAAAACAAAAATCTCAAAGTTCTCTAAAAGTACATCAATGGCATCTTCACTACCACTGAGTTTCCACATCATCCCACATAACAACACACCAAAATCCCTCTCACTTTCACACCAAACGCACACTTCAACTTCATTTCTCTCCCCGCAATACTCCACAACAACTTCGCTCTCAGGATCTCACATTTGCTATAGTAGAGAAGCGGTGGGAAGCAGAACGAGAAGCTTTGTTGCTCCAAATTCAGAGTTTACAGCCCCGTTTAAAGGAGCTTGAGAATAGGAAGAATTCTCTTCCAGAAGCTTCTGTAACTGAGACTGTTGCTAATATTGCTAAATTATTGCAGGTGTGGTACATATAGATCTCTATTTTGAATTTGTGAAAAAAGCAAATTGTCAAACGACTTTTTCACACTATCCAAATGCCCTGAATTATCAATTTGTAATTGAAAACTTTTTCAATCACAAATTTAGAGTTAAAACTTAACTATTGTTTCGCCAGAATTAATTATTCAGATTTAGTTATGTTCTCTTGTCAGGCTATAACAAGTTCCAAGAGAACCGACTCTTTCACATCCTTCGGCCTCCTTCACCCAAGCCTCCCTGTCAATCTCCAAACCTTCTCTCTGCAAAGCCAACTCTTGTTAGATTCGGATATTAATAGTAATTTTGTCCAGATTTGAAAGAAAAAAAATTTGGAACCTCCATTTCAAGGTAGGGGAAGAAGACAGTGAGGTGGAAACACCATTAGAAATAAAGATATATTTGATTGCTTTACTAACGGAAAGGGTAGATTTAGACGGGAGGATATATGTAGAGTAGAGGGGTATATGTGACCCTTTTCCCTTTCATAATCACACCTCTCGTCGTCTTCTTTCTCCCACTTTCAACGGTAAATCTCTTCCCTTTTTTTTTTCTTCCTCCAAATCCACAAGTTTTCACTGGTAAGTGTTTGATTACTATCGAGTATGACTGAGCAGCCCTCGTGTTTAGTATCTTCTTAATCTTATCGAGTATGATTAATGGGTTTGTCTTTTCTTCCCTCTTATACAGGGGTTCGTTGCATTTGATGATCGACCTTTGAAGACTAATAGCGAAAGAAAGATTATATTGTCTTTAGTGTGATGTAATTATCATTTAATTACTTTTTTACTTTTGTAAGTAACACAAACTGCTTTTCTTTTTTTACGTTTGTAAATATGTATGTTAGGAGATCTTTTGTCAGAATATTTTATTGCTTTTCTTTATTTAAATAGTACTTCAACCGTTACAAAATGATGTATATCAAGAAAAATGAAAAGTCCTATTACTTTCTCATCAATTGATCTTTGAGTATTTCTGTTATATTTTGATGATTCCTATATATATCGTGTTGTTCTTGCTATTCTACTTCGAGCTAGGTTTGTTATAGTTATGATAAAGTAGTTTTACATTATGCTAAAGTTATTGAACAATGTGGTTTGCTACTCTACCGCAATTGAGCTTTCTCATTTTATTTGGGCAATAATATTAAGGTAAGAGTTAAAATTTCATTGTACATGGTTGATTTCAAAGTGAAAGTAAAAGTAACGTTTTGAAAATCATAATTATTTTTCATGAGATGTCGGTCTCATAAATAATCAATTATTGAGAAATAATTTGAATTATGTAGAAATTAAATTTCCTTTCACAAAAATGGATATATTTTATATATTTGGGAATAAAGACACTCTATAACTGCTCTTAAAATAATAGCTGAAAAAATATGTATTTTTTTGTAAATTTCCTTTTACAAAAGTGGACATATGTTATATATATATATATATATAAACTTTATGCACTTTTGTGGCTAGTTAATATAAATAATTTTGGTTGCGGACTAAAACTATTTTTTTGCCTTTATATTTATTTTTTACAAAGGTAATTTTACTTTTGAAACTGCATCAAACAAGTGGACCCTTTTTAATAAATGTCTTGAGAGTTGAGGAATAAAATAGAGAAAAGATTACCATAATTTTAAGGACAATCCAAAATATAGAAATAATATTGAAAAGTGAAGTATTTTTAATTTACCTTGTGATATTTCTATTTGATAAGATTTGTATAAATAATAACTCCTTGGTACCAAATTCATCCTTTTCTTTGTCATTATTTTCGCGGATTAATGATTTCAATTTATTTATCAATAATTTAAAATTGAAATCATTTCCAAGTTTTACAATCATGTCATTTGTACATTTTATATTCTCTTGCGGAAATTATTTTATTAGTTCGATGATTGTGATTTTTAATGCCATAGCTTTTGCATTTGATTTTTAAATGAGCTTAAGCCCCTCAAATATTCTCGTGCGATTAGGTTAAAAACTTCACTGACAATCTCCATAGTCATAGCTAAAATATAAACTTAGGTGAGTAGTAAGACGAATTAAAATTTAAATCTAATCTATTTAGATTGTGAGACAAAGAGAATCTTCAAAATATCTTTAAGTTTCTAATATTTAAAAAATGATTAGTTTATGAATTTGATGAGGTCTTTCATAACCGCACGAGCGCGGACAAATTCACTAGTTAGTATACTATTTATCGATACTTCTTGCTTTTTGGCTTGAAATTTATAGCAGCAGTATTCTTTACAAGACGTATAATTTTCAACTTTGCAGCACACACATATTAATTAGTTTTGTACTTCAATTCAACAAAATATATGTCATTTGTCGATTTTATGAAGCAAAAAAAATATATCTTAATCTTTTTTGAAATTATTTAATATTAAAATTTTAATTTTTTCCATTATTATCGTCTCTGTGTTAAAACTAGAAAATCAGAAGAACTGTTAGAAGAAACAGAAAATAT